>MJUU01066493.1:38787-85791 GCA_002080025.1 Modiolus philippinarum | reverse complement strand
AATGGTCACATTGAAGTAGTCAAGTTATTATTAACCAACAAAGCAGACATCAATAAATGTGGTTATGATGGTTTGTCACCTCTGCATGCTGCATGTCATAATGGTCACATAGAAGTAGTCAAGTTATTATTAACAAACAAAGCAGACATCAATAAATGTGATGATGATGGTTTTTCACCTCTGTATGCTGCATGTCAAAATGGTCACATTGAAGTAGTCAAGTTATTATTAACAAACAAAGCAGACTTCAATAAATGTAGTAATATTGGTGTCTCACCTCTGAATATTGCATGTCATCATTGTCACATTGAAGTAGTCAAGTTACTATTAATCAACAAAGCAGACATCAATAAATGTAGTTATGATGGTTTGTCACCACTGTATGCTGCACTTCATAATTGTCACATTGAAGTAGTCAGGTTATTATTAACCAACAAAGCAGACATTAATGCATGCACTGATAAAGGAGCATCACCACTGTTCATTTCATGTCGTAAATGTAATGTAGATATTGTAAAGCTATTACTAACATACAATGCAGATATCAACAAGCAAACACATGACGGAATGACACCATTGAATTTGTCTCAGAAATATGGTTTCAAAGAAATAGAGAAAATGTTACTTCAATTCCAACAAAACTTGTCACAATGATTCATTCTTAGCTATGCCAGGGTGAGCTTTTGTCATCACTTGGCGCCCGTCGAAAACTTTCTTTCAAAAATCTTCTCCTCTAAAACTTCTGAGCCAATTTAATCCAAACTTGGTCTGGGTCATCACTAGGGTATGTAGTTTTAAATAATTTATTCGGTTTGTCCCAGGACCAAACAATATGGCCGCTGTAACTAAAATAGATCATAGGGGTAAATTGCTGATGTTTGCAAATAACTCCAAAGCCGTTGCAAATATAAAAAATCTGACACGCGATAAAATTGTTCAGAATGGCAAGATTTATCTGCCCTGTAATTTTGAAGAAAATCGGAAACCCGTCTCGGAGTTACAGTTTTTTTTCCGTAAAATTTTCAAAATTTATGCCTTTTTTATTTTATATTTCAAAAACTGTAACAGATAGAGGTAAAGTGTTGATTGAAAAAAAATCACATGTCAATATTTTTTGTATGTAAATGCAGTGGTTATTGGATGCTTAGGTGCAAATATCATTTTCTTAATAAATTTGTAAATAACATCTTGGCTTCATAGGATGCTGTGACTTTATAAATAACCTGGCTATTTCATTGTGAGTGTTTGCTATCATTGTGTCAAGGTCTGTCTGTCGTAAATTTTCAAAAAAAAACTTCTTCTCTGAAACCGCTGGGCCAATTGAAACCAAACTTGGTCACAATAGTCCTTAGGTGGTCTCCTTTAAAAATGTGTCCGGCAAGTCAACACGCCATCCAAGATGGCCGCCAGTTGGATCTTTGTCGAAAAATGGACCCTATATTCAAAGATTTTCTCCCATGAAACTACCCGGCCAATTGGAACTCAGCTTGGTGAACATGGTCCTTAGGTAGTCCCTTTTAAAAAAAGTCTGGCAAATTTCGTATCACATCCAAGATTGCCGCCAGCAGGGAACGCGGTTTTAACATTTTACCCTATGTGAAAGCATTCAAAGAACTTCTCTCAACCCATCGTAGCAATTTGAACCAAACTTGGTCATGATAGTCCCTGGGTGGTCCCGTTAAAAAATTGTGTCCGGCAAGTCCGCACTCCATCCAAGATGGCCACTAGCGGGGAACATTGTAGAAAATTGGACAATATTCCAAAACTCTTCTACTCTGAAACTACTGGTCCAATTTGAACCAAACTTAGTTACAATGATCCTTAGGTGGCCCCTTTTAAAAACTGTGTTCGGCAAGTCCACATCATATCCAAGATGGCAACCAGTGGGAATCTGGTTTTAACTTTGTACCCTATAGGGTAATATATTCAAAATGTTCTCCCCTGAAAGTACATGACCAATTGGAATTATACTTGATCAAAATTGTCCCTACTTGGTCCCCTTCATTAAATGTGTCTGATATGTCCACACAGCATCCAAGATGGCAGTCATCGGGGAATATTGTTTAACCTTGGACCCCCTGGGAAATCATTCAATGATATCCTCTGAAAATGCTATGCCAAGTGGAACCAAAGTGAGGCATAATGATCTTCTTTAAAAAGGTGACAGTCAGTCTACGCACCATCAAAAATAGCTGTCAGTGGGGAACATAGTTTAATTTTGGATCATATAACATCAATGTCTATCAACAAACTTTAAAATGGGACCCTTAAACGTTGGGATTATTTTGACTTATCGTGTTGTCCATGACCAAGGTGAGCGAGACAGGCTCGTGAGAACCTCTTGTTTTAATAATCTCATCCTTTTCTCTTTATAAATAATAGATACATGTGTATCACTCACTTTATAAACATTGCATACATGAATGTCATATCATACTTTATAAAACAGCTCCTACATGAATGTCTTCTCACTTTATTTGAATGAAAGGAGTGTTAAAGGATACTTTTTACCAAATCATCCTTTTTCCTTAATAAACAGTGTATACATATATAGATGTCTTGTCACACTTTATGAAGGGGGTGTCAATAGAAACTTTTAAAAGAGTATGAGCGTCAGATTTCAGAAGGGTTCGATATCCTCTGGTTTTATCCATTAAATCAGGGATAATTTTTTTTGCACATGTATCATATTTTCTCGACCATATGTCACTTTAAAATGCATAAAATAGACAATGTATAACATTTTATAAACTTTCAATTATATTTTTCATATATTAAGGCATATATACAGCTAATGAAAATTGAAGGATAACTAGATAGAACTGTTTCTCGCCAAAATTTTGACATATCTCAAAAACTCGTACATCGTTCATGTTGTTCTATAAGTTAAGTTCGTCAAAAAAAAGGTCAGCATTTAAATTCTAATCACAAAATTTTTGACACTTGTCTTCCCTTCAAAACTGATATTTTTCACTATAACAGTATATACATCTATGTCTTCTCACTTTATATGCCTGAAGGGAGTGTTCATATATACTTACAAATTCATCCTTTTTTATTAACAATTAAGACATTATATCTTTTCACTTACTAAACAGTCTATATTTGTATGTGTTGTATTTTACAAGGCTGAAGGGGGTGTTTCAAGCAATTAATTATCTTGATCTTTGGACGTTAAATGTGCTTTGATCTACATTTTTCCGATTGTATGAGTTAGTTAATTTTCTGCATTTCAGGCAATTTTTTAACAAGTACACAATTTATTAAACTGATGTTTTATCAAATAAATCACCATAGTGAGCAGTGTATAACTCATAGCGGAGCAGGACATGCTTACCCTTCAGGAGCACCTGCTGTCACTCCCGGTTTTCATGGGAGGTCACACTATGAGTGCCTTAGTTCTTAATGTTATCTTTTTATTTCCGTGCATTGTAGATGTCTCACATCCTTGTTTTGTCTTTGTTTTTATCTGTTTCCGTTTCTGCCATGTTTTTGATTTCGATTTTTGTAGTCATCGCTTCCCTTGTTCCTTCGGTATTCTCCTGCCGTTGTTTCATAGATAATTTAGTTTTGTGGCGTTCTTGTTCATTTTTGTTTATTTGTTTTGTCTTTGTCATAAAGTCTCAATTTCTGTTGGATGTGAATTGCCTTGATTTTGGATTTTTGAATTCCCCCTTTCAATTTTGCTTCGGTATTCGTTTGCCCATGTATGATAACATGACCTATATATTTTGCTTCATTAACTGTAGTTGGACATAAATCAACAAATATTCATTGTAATATTTGTATATACTTAAAATACCTGAAATACATCACCTACCGAAGTAATAACAGGTGATATCAACGAAGACCAACTAGGAAAACACATAATATATTCCATGCTACTTGTTATATATAATACACATGAAAAACTTACCAACATGGGAAATGAAACTGCTAAGCCGAGGATAAGTTTTTCCTTTGTTCCCTGCGTCCCTTCAGAAATTTGTATGCACCGCCAATGAAAGTAGGGGGCATATAGTGTTCAGATTCGTCCGTCCGTCCAAAGTTATACTTACCCACAGGTTTAAGTTTTTTGTTAAGGATGTATGCTATAATCATGAAACTTTATATAGATACACATTATGGTAAAATTTAAGCAAAAATTGAACCATCTCGATCCATACTTCACTGATCTAGGAAAAAAGGTGTAACCACAGGTTGAAGTTTTTTCTGTGAAGATATTTGCTATTTTCATTAGACTTCACATAAATACACATTAGGGTATATAATTAAACCAAAATCATAATAACATTTATCCATGCAATCAACTTCAAGCTTCACTGATCACGGAAAAAAGGGTGACTGTATAAGGTTTACCCACATGTTGAAGTAGTTTCCATTTTTGTGAGGAATATATGCTATTATCATTAAATATATATAAATAACATGAAATTACAATTTAATAAAAAATCTCCGTAAAAAATTATCCATGCAATTAGCTTCTTGCTTCACTGATCAAAGAAAAAAGGGGAATATTATACTACTGAAGTTTTTTTGCTGTCAAGGACGTATGCTAATATCATGAAATTTCATATAAAAACACATTAAAGTATAATTAAGCTAAAAACATAATGGAAGTTTACCTATGCAACCAACTTCTTCTTTCACAGGTCACAGAAAAGAGGGAGTTAGTATGAGGTTTACCCGCAGGTTTAAGTTTCTTTTCTGTGAAGGTTTTGTGCTATTATCATTTAACTTTTAATAAATATGAAAAGAATTGAAATGGGATAAATATCAAGGAGACAATATCCTATCCCATCTCCAGGTTAAAACAACCGAAAATCATACAGTCTTCAACACAGTTATGAACCTCACACCTTATTGGATGCTATAAATGGCCCAAAAAAGTAAAAACCGAATAAATCAATGGAAACAACCTAAATCCAATAACCTGAATATCAAGAGACTTAAATTTTATAAGAAGACAAGGACAAGCAAACGACCAACATTTTCCTGACTTTGGCAATGAGGTGGAACTCGTTTTCTTGGAATCTGTTCCTTACGTGTTGTGAATGCAGAAATATTAAAAAAAACATAAATAAACATTTGGGTATGATATTCAAAAATCATATTAAAATTATTCCTGGCATCAACTTCATGCTTCAATGATAACGAAATATAGCATTGTTGAAAACAGTTGCAAGGCGGGGCATTATGTCCGTTAGACACATAATCTTGATTTATCATAGATTGAATTCTTTGTCGATTTTAGAAATAAGAGCATTTTTCAAATAGATTTCATGTCTGCAGTACTACATTTTTTTATGCTGAGTGTTTTTATATAGATATATTTAAATGAAATTATGTCAAACTGTCATGTTTGTCTCGCCACCGACGAAAGTCGCTGAAAGCGAGACATAGTTATTACTTCCGGCGGCGGCGGCGGCGGCGACGTTGTAAACTTTTTTTTAACTGTAATGGATACACAGATCATCTTTGGTCCACAGATGCCTTAGGTTACGAGCTATTCAGCATCACATGTTTCAGATGACCTTGACCTTGTCTTCATGGTTCAATGACTCCATGAAAATTGCGACATAGTTTCACATTCAAGTCCATTTCTCTGTATTTCTAATGCATATATCCATTATATTTAGTGTATTGATGCATCTTAGTAGGTACATGCCAGTCCGTGACTTGTCAATTGACATTGACCTCATTTGCACGGTTCAGTGACTTCGTAAATATTGTGACATTTTTTTTTACATTCAAGTGGATTTCTGAGCCACTGTAATGTATAGAGATACCATATTTGGTATAATGCTTCATTTTAATGAGAACATGCCAGTCTGAAACCTGTCATGTTACCTTGACCTCAATTTCATGGTTCAGTGATTTTGTAATTATTTTTACATTTATGTCCAATTGTCAGCTATTAAAGATCCTAGACTCTTCATATTAGGTTTATTGTTACATACTAATAGGAAGATGCCAGTCTGACACTTGTCGAGTAACCTTGACCTTAATTTAATGGTCCAGTGACTTTGTTAAATTTTTACATAGATGTCCATTTCTCAACAATTAAAGAATCTAGACTCTCCATATTAGGTTTATTGTAACATATTAAAGAATAAATGCCAGTCTGACATCTGTCAAGTAACCTTGACCTTAATTTTATGGTCAAGTGACTTTGATATTTTTTTACATCGATGTCCATTACTCAGCAATTAAAGAACCTAGATTCTCCATTTAGGTTTATTGTTACATAGTAATCAGTATATGCCAAGCTGATACTTTTCAAGTAACCTTGACCTTAATTTCATGCTCCAGAGACTTTGTTATCATTTTTACATTTATGTCAATTTCTCAGCTATTAAAGATCCTAGACTTTTTATATTAGGTTTATTGTTAAATATTAATGGATAGATGCCAGTCTGACACTTGGCAAGTAACCTTGACCTTAAGTAAGAGACATTGAGTCAAATATAAAACTTTTCGCATATGACACTAGTTTCTATATGATAGTTGATGACCCCATAGCACAGCTCTTGCGTTGAACCGAGATTTAGAAAAGATTCATAACTGGTCTGAGAAATGGCTCGTTACGTTTAATCCTCGAACAACGGAAACGATGACTATTTCTAAAAAGATAAACAAACCTATTCACCCAAACATTTTACTTAACAACAATGTTATCCAAAAGTAAATGAACATTAACATTTGGTGCTTATTGTTTCGGATGACGGAGTAAACATATTGATATGATTGTAACAAAAGCATACACTCGCTTAAATATTCTCCGGAAATTGAAATTCATTCTTGATAGACGAACCCTGGAAAAACTGTACCTTTCTTTTATAAGGGCTATGATTGAATATGCAGATGTGATTTGGGATACTCTCATTGCAATATTAAAACATAAAATCGAATGTGTCCAATTAGAAGCCGGAAGAATTGTTACTGGTGCTACCAGACTCACTTCTATCAATAATCTATACATCGAGACAGGATGGCAAAAACTAAGTGATCGTCGGGAAACCCATAGATTAATACAATTATATAAAATGATTAATAACATGACACTGCCTTATCTCACCGAACTAGTACCCAATAGAATGAATCAAATACATAACTACCCGACAAGAAACTCGGAAGCTATTCAACCCGTTTACACAAGAACATATCTTTATTCAAATTATTTCTCCCCTCCACAATACGTGCATGGAATTTTTAACCGTCTGATGTTAAACTATCTCCATCACTTAATATTTTTAAATCTCATCTCAACACATCGACTTCCAAACCAGTTTTTTTATTATTCTGGAAATCGCAAAGGACAGATACTTCACGCAAGACTTTGTTTGAGATGTAGTTGTCTAAATAAAGACCCTTTTGATAAGAACTTAATACCTTCCCCTGTTTGTGTGTGGCATCACTGAAACAGCATCTCATTTCCTACTCCAATGTCCAAGATTTCAAATTCTTAGAGATCGTTATATTCTAGCGTTGGAATTACCAATACGGTTGACAGCGGAAGTTCTTATGTTTGGTTCGGAAACTATGTCTGATGTACAAAATTCTGTTATGTTTAAATCGGTACAAAATTATCTAATTGAAAGTAAACGCTTCGAAAATTAACCAACTAAACCTCCTTACACTGTACCCATACCCCTCCCCCTCCCCACCAAATGCACCCATTTCATTGCTTTTCTTATATATACTCACATTCTTTTTTTTCTTCTTTCTTTTCTTAATATATCTTCCAATAATAATTATATTACACTCCATTTTCTCTCAACATTCTATCTTATATTTGTTGTAAATGTTAAATAGTTGATTTTTATAAACACCTTTGAGTTATGTTTGAATTAGATTTATGTTAATTTCTATCTATATAGGAGACGGATTAATATAAGACTTCAAGTCTTGTTTCCGAATCCTATAATTAATTTGCTGTTAATAAATGATATTGATTCAATGTTTGTCGAAGTATTTTTGTGTATAAATTAATTAATAAATATGTTTACAACAAAGAAGCTAGCCTCTCCATATTAGGTTTATTGTTACATATTAAAGGATAAATGCCAGTCTGACACCTATCAAGTAACCTTGACCATAATTTCATGGTCCGGTGACTTTGATAATTTTTTACATCGATGTTCATTTCTCAGCAATTAAAGAACCTAGACTCTCCATATTAGGTTTATTGTTACGTATTACTCGGTATATGCCAGACTGGCACTTTTCAAGTAACCTTGACCTTAATTTTATGCTCCACTTACGTTTGTTGATTGTTTATATTGATGTCCATTTCCCTCCATATTAGGTTGTTGCATATTAAAGTATAAATGCCAGTCTGACACCTGTCAAGTAACCTTGACCTTAATTTCATGGTCCAATGACTTTGTTAAATTTTTTTCATTGATGTCCATTTCTCAGCAAATCTAGATTCTCCTTATTAGGTTTATCTTAAAGTTGAATCGGGCATTAATTTTCTTCACATTCTGTATTGGATTCATCATGTGTAAACGATAATGTTTTTATTCTGGCGAGACGTTTCTGTGTCTACACTTATTTGAAATTATTAGTAGAAATACCAGTATAAGAATTTTCTCTCCAAATATGTTTTGAAACATTACTACTTCATGTCAAAGATCTTTCAACATTATCAGCATAATTATCAATTTTAGGGTACCAAAACGAATACCATATATTATTATACCTTACATAATAAGTAATTTATTCTATTGGTTCAAATTAAGTCACATGACATAAAATAATTTGGATATTTTTCTTGAAATTGTCACAAGGGTTGAATAACCTTACTCATGTCCATGGAATAGCCTATTATTCACCGGGTGAATAACCCTTGAATATTAAAATGTATGGTGGTTAACCATGTTTTGTGAAATTTTATAGTATTTTGATAAAAAAAACTAAAAATATCGATTTGTATTGATATAATTAAATATAAGGACGTTATCAGTCGGATTTTAGGTAGCCTCTGGTTGCAGTATTCTGAATTGTCTCCCATTTTGATTACGTCATGATCGTTTGTAAACAAATGACAGCTGCCAGTGTCAGGTTTGGCATTTCTACCGATGAGGGTTTGGACCAGCTCCTAGCTATTAAGGACACCGACAATACTAAAAAGGCAACAAAAACGACATTGGCATGCTTTGGGCAATATTCTTTTGACAAATCATGACAGGGAGGTCAACTTCGAAACACCAGAAGCCTTGAAGGGATAATGTTTGGCCCGTCTAGGCATTTCCAGAAGGAAATGGATATTGACATCATTAAACATGTTAAAAGCGATAGGTTCATGATTATGTGGGAAAAGACAGAAGAAATGTGTCATTTAGGTTCATTGTTTTGTGAAGATGTTCAATCTTTCATTACTATGGGCTTAGAGAATGCATTATGTCAACTGTATGTAAGTGTGTTCAATTCAGTTTAGATTTTGTATGGCGGAAGTCCACATAACAGTTTATTGTAGTGACAAATCAATGACCATGAGGAATTAATGGTTTATAAGCAACACCGAATCAAACTTACGGATATAAAAATTGATTTCATAAATAAGGTAAGATTATTTTAAGGAAGGGAACAAAATAAGGAAAGGGTGATTTACCGTCTGATCATGGGTTATCGTGGGACATTAGTTTTTGTGGATTACATTATTTTTCAATGGAAATCATGACGTTATAATCAACACTTGAGGCCACGAAAACCATGAAAACCGATACTCTGAGTATATATGATGTGTCAAACTAGGGTAAATCAGGATTAGTTCAAGTTTCTACCAGAGATATTGTTTGTGTTGTGTCGGAACACTGACAATGATATTTATATTTCTTGGTTTCATATTTGACCAGATTAAATCCATGTAAACTAAGAAATACGAAAAAAATATATATAACTAAATGCAAGCGAGACAAGATCACATGCAAAGACGAATGTGATATCAACAGGGGAAAAAATCAAGTGATTTCATCATGTTCATTATTTTACATACATGTTAATATTGTTTTCAAATACTTTATCCAATGTTTGTTCGGTATAATAAAACATTTACGGCCCTCAGAATCGGTGAATATCTAAAATTGTCAACCGACTAGGGTTATTTCCCTCGGGCTAAAGCCCTCGGGGAAATAACCCTAGTACGGTTGACAATTTTAGATATTCACCTCTTCAGAGGGCCGTAATTGTATATTATAGATTATTTCAAACTTACCAAAATTATGGAATTATGTCGTTTGAGTGTTAGGTCAAATCAAATGTTGCAGTCTCAATGCACCCTTTTCTAAAAATACCACCACGTTCAAATTTATCATGTCGCATTGTAAGAATATTTTTTTCACTTTTGATACACAGCAGTACTTATATTTAGCATGCGATTTCCCTGTCAAAACTCAAAAAAAAAAAAGAAAAAAAAACGTTACCGGCAAATACAGCATCAAATATTTTTTTACTTTTTTTACACATTACTTCTGTGGTTTACATCTGATAACATTAGTGATCATAAGATTATTTAGTCTATGTATTGTGAGTTTTTCGTCCTCTGAAATACAAATTAACAGGAAAAAACGAAAAAAATCGTCTGTAAAGATATGGCGCGCTGGGGTAAACATTCCAGATTTTATGACGTTGCATAAAGGGACGTAACTCCCTGTGTAAACAGACGAATAAGAGACGACACTTTCTGTGTTGATACTGATGAAATGTCTGTATATCTTACACTGTACCTGTTATTATATGGTGATGACAGTTTATTTTAAATCAATCTAAGGCTGAACAACAAACTGCAATCGGTGCCGAGTATTTGTACTGTAAAAGATTTATGTAAAAAGTGTATGATTGTCAAATGTTTTTTTTTCAAAAACCGGAGCTGTGTTACTACAGCAGGGCAGAGAAGCTTTGTATTGCATCCTGAAAAATGTTGTAGTCCTAGTTAACCAATTGGTATCCAACTTCAGATGTTTGATACAATGATATCACCCATATTGCTTTATGGTGGTGAAGTGTGAGGTTTTGAGAATAACATGATACAATTGAATCTTTGTTTTAACGGTTTTATAAAATTTTTCTTGGTGTTAAAAATCTACTTCTGATTGTATATTGTATGGCGAGAGATCTTAATTTAGAGAAAAATGATTGGTTTATGCAAAAAGTTTATTTGTAACAAACAAGATAAGATTTTAGCTAATTTGTATATATTGTTGTACAAATTGCATTAACATGATATTTTTCATTCCAAATAGTAACTGTGAATTGAGAACATTCTAAATGAATGAGGTAATTCTGATTTGTGGATCTCACAAGATGTAACTTATAATATATTTTTGACAAAGAATGATGAACAAAGATTATGTGATCAATTAAATCAAAAATAGGCTACAGATGTTTTTGATTCATTAAAGTGTCTTAAATCAAAAATGTTTAAGTGTAATCATGGTCTAGAAAAAATATTTAGTACTTGATTTGCAAGATGATTTATGTAAAGCATTATGTAATTTTAGATTTCCCAATCCCAGGCTTCCTATTGAAAAAGGTAGATTTTGGGTATTGAAGTATATGATAAAATTTATGACATCTGTACCAGTAATTGTATACAAGGTGATGAATACCATTATATATTTGAATGTCCATTGTTGCAACGTTATTTATCTATACAGTTGTTAGTTTAAAATGTAAGCATGTTAAATCACACTGTAAGGTTATTATGTTACATTGTAATAGTATTGTATAAGAATATGGTAACATATTACATGTGCAAATTATATGACATTTAATGTATTTTGAATACCATGCAAATAATTGGAAGCATTGTTGGAAACAAATCTTTAGTTTAATATATGATTTCAAATATGATGCGACATTGTTGAAACATCTTTAAGTTGTAAAGCTCTTTCCACGTATGCAAACTTGGATGATATTTTGACAACTAATAAGATTTCAAAATTGCAAAAAGTTCAAAATTAAAGGATTAATTCCTTTACTCACTTTTGTCAGATACCATCAACGCATAATGAAATTATGTCTGAAAGAGTTAAGATATCAATAATGGGTAGACGGATACAGAGATGGGTCAAATTACTTTCATCCAACTGCATCAAATTACAATCACTCCCCAAAATGTATGATTAGATTAAATTAATGATTACAGCATTTTAAACATGATTAAATTAAATTAATGATTACATTGAAGAGTAATAAAGATTACATCTGATTACATTGAATTCTTAAATAACTATGATTTCGAAATTGCAACATTTTTCATACCTCCCTCTTAAGTGGATGGTATAAAGTGATCATGGTGTCCTTTTCGTTTAGATTTTTTCTGCACTGAAAAGATATAAGTTGTCAAAATGCGCATATGCAGAATTTAAATTTACAGTAACTTCGGTATTCAATCATTCGTCCGTCCGTTCATTCGTTATTCCGTCCTCTAAAGGACATACGTTGTGGATACAACTTCTCCTAGACCACTTGGTGAAATTTAATGAATTCTCCACAGAATGGTCATTTCATATTGCCATTGTCCACCAGCTATTTAAAAACTTGATTTGACTTGAATTTTTGGGGGTAATTTTTTCAAATCTGTAATCCAATTGGGGAACGAGAGGTATGTTTTTGTGAGCTTTGTGAGCTTTGCTCACAGTTTTCTAGTTTTATTTGTTCTTTTCTAACTAATAAAAGAATCGAATTCATTTTCTATTTGATACCTTCTTTTCCTCAGTGTTTGATATGAATTTAGCATATGAACAATCTCTCCATACCCTTTTATTTTCATTCCTTGGCACACACATACACACACATATATATATATATATATATATATATATATATACGTCTGAAAATCAGCCCAACAATGTTAGATCTGTACATAGGTAGTTCCCTCTCCGGGATTCGAAACATCACTGTTGTGACATCTATGGCAACACCGCCTGCACTACGTCCAGCGCCTTAGACCACGCGGCTACTTAGGCTGTATAAAAATATTGCTTTTGGTAACCGGGTGATACCTATATAAATATATATAACTTTTATAAATGTATATTTGTTTATTTTAAATACATTCAATCTTACAAAATCAAATTGTTATATATGTACATGTATAATACTGTTTTAGGGACAAAACAGATCTTAATTGTTTTCTACCTGTCAAAAAAAGGTGACATTAACACTGATTAAACAAAGGATTGAAATTTTTATTAAAAATAAAATTGAAAAAAAAACTTAAGACCATGATAAAACTTTAATCAGGAATAAGATATTCACAACTTTATCTATTTGTTATATGATTATTTTCATGCAATAAAATTGTAATTTGCCTTTATGTATTTGTAATCAAATTTGTGAAAATATATCAAATACAATATGTTTATTTTTTTGTTGACATACATGTATATAAAAATAAAATAGCTCTATTTTTACAAATTTTCCATTATTTTACAATTGTGTGATATTTTTGAGAATTATTTCTGGTACAAAAAGAGTCATGATTTAAGTTTTTAAGATTTTTATTGTAATCAGAATGTAATCATTAAGTAATCAGGATTACAGTCTATTTTTTAAAATAATTGATTAAATTAAATTACATGTAATCAAATTTTTGGCTGATTAATGATTACACTGATTACTTTTAAAAATGTAATCCATTACAGCTGATTAACGATAACAATTACAATTATCCCATCTCTGGACAGATATTAACGATATATTTTAATGCCCCTGTCTGATCCGTATGTCTGTACATATGTCTGAACGTTGGAACGCACCTACATCTTTTCGGTTTCTTGAAGATTGCATCAGTGACCTGCATCAGATCAATAACAGACTTTGTAATATGCTTACTTATCACACATGACAAAACCTTATCGATTTCGGGGTCGCTACCTCAAGGTCAAAGTCGCAATTTAAAAAAAAAGACGAAAATTTCAAGAAAAAATTTATGTCAAGATGATGAATTGAGTACGCTCCATCAGGTCAGTACGAAACAGATACTAAGTAATCATACAAGATAGAATCCTGGTGATTACTGGATTGGTACCCCAAAGGACAAGGTCGCAGATGCTAAAATAAACCAAATTTCAAGAAAAATTTAGATTCCGGATGATAACTTGAGTTTCCTTCAATTGGATCAATACAAGTTTTTGTCACATGCTTACTTATCATGCAAGACAGAAACATGTTGGTTAAGGGGTTCGTACCCCAAAGTTCAAAGTCAAAGTTGCTAAAAATAGACCATCATATCAAGAAGATCTTTGTTTCCGGATTATAACTTGAGCACTCTCCAACGTATCAATACCAAATTAATTCACATGTTTACCTTTCAAAGAAGACAGAACTCTACCGATTTTCGGTTGGTACCCAAGTTGCTAGAAATAGACTGAAATTGCAAGAAAAAAAATGGTTTTCTGATTATAAAATGAGTACCCTCTGTCTGATGGGATCCAAACTAGTCATAAGCTTACTCATCACACAAGACAGAACCCTATCGCTTTCCGAGTAGAGTAATTATCCCAAAATTCAAGGTGAAAGTTGCCTAATATTGATTATAATTTCAAAGGAAATTGATTTTCAAATTATTACGTAGGAATTCTGCATTAGATCAAAACCAAACCTGTTCCCATACTAATTTATCAGAAGAGACAGAAATTCTTATTTAGTGATTAATGTAGGTAGTGATGCCCCTTAATGATACAGGGGTTTCAACTTCAAGGGGTCGTGAGCATCCTTGTCCCGTGGACAAATTAATCCACTTTCTTTCATATGTACATAAAATTTAACGATATTGTTATTTATTTTTCTAGTTTGAATACTGAGATGTTTTTGGACAACATTTGTATTACTCTCACTGTAAGTCAATTTATATATCAAATAGGACATTTATATGATAAATATTAATGTATTTTTACATCTTATCAGATGTGTATCAATATTAATGTATATAGAACAAGTGAATAGTGTTATTTTATTTTGCATCAAATTAAAAAAAAAAGATACTTTAAAAAATATATTTATGCATGTGTCTGATTTGTATTCCTGTGTATGTTCAGGTGTGTCTCTGTTTTGCATTTCTGTGTGCTCGCGTGAAACATTTTTAATTGTATACATCTTACAATATTAACGGATATGATAATGGCATTGACGTTATACAATTATAACCTTTTGATAGGTCAATACAGTCTTAATATTATACATCTTACAATATTAACGGATGTGATAATGGCATTGCCGTTATACAATTATAGCATTTTGATAAGGTCAATACATTTTTTTTTATATTATACATCTTACATTATTAACAGATATGATAATGATATTTGCGAAATAATGTACAGCTTAGTGTCGGATGTACACTATTCATCATATTGTTATCTGAAAATGTACCATAGTTTTGTTGAAATCTCTCTGATAAGGTGTGAAGTTATCTGTACATAACCTATCAACAGAGTTAAATGTGTTTGATTGGATTGGACCAATTATATGCACTAAATTCCATCAAAAAGAACCAGCCCAGTAATTAGAAAAATATATATACATCAAATGGTTGCATCATACAACTGTGAGCCTTTTGCAAGAAATGGGACCAATGTTTTGTATGAATACTTATTTTTTTATACGACCGCAAAAATTTTGCGGTCGTATTATGGTATGGCGCTGGAGTCGGCGTCAGCGTCGGCGTTGGCGTCTGTGGACAGCATAACTTTAGTTCTAGTGAACAGATTGTTATCAAATTTTAGTATGATGTTTGTTGGCACAAGCTTAAGCCCGGGTTTTAATTTCGCGTTCCCTGCCCAACCCGTTTTTGAAAAAGAGGCAAAAAAGGGGCCAAAAAGGGGTAAAATTCGGTATTTTCGTGTCTGTGGACAGCATAACTTTGGTTCTAGCGGATGGATTGTTTTCAAATCTTAGTATGATGTTTCTTGGAATATTCTTGAGAAATATTTTTTTCCTTTAGGTTTTTGCCCCACCCATTTCAGAATTAGGGGCCAAAAAAGGGTTAAAAGAGGTGTTTTCACATATTTGACTGTAGAATCTTTATTATTTATTTGATTTTGATGGGGTTTGTTTCAGTGTGCTCCTGAGGAAATTTCCAATCTGGGGTATGCCAACGGATTTCACGTAGCATGTACCACTCACGAGATAAATGGGGCCCAACAGGGGCAAATCTCAAAAAAAATGATTTTTTTTATTTTAAGTCCGATTTTGATGCAGTTTTTTTCAATGGATTCCTTGCGAAAAATTGATATGGCAATCAGCTATTAGATTTTTGGTAACTTGTTTCCTTTCCAAGCTATGAGGGGTCGAACGGGGCCAAAATTGCGAATTTGCAGATTATGTAGAATTTTTAAATTTCATCGGATTTCAATGAGATTTTTTTCTTTGGATTCCTCTTGATCTAAGCTTTCAGTAGAATGTCAACGGATTTTTTGTAGGTCTTACCGTTTCCGAGCTACAAGGGGTCAAAGGGGCCAAAAATGCAATTTTTCTAAATATGTCAAATCTTTATTTTTCATCGGATTTCGATGGGATTTTTTTCTTTGGATTCCTCTTGATATAAGCTTTCAGTTGTATGTCAACGGATTTTTTGTAGCTCTTACTGTTTCGGAGCTACAAGGGGTCAAAGGGGCCAAAATTGCAATTTTTCTAAATGTGTCATATCTTTATTTTTCATCAGATTTCGATGGATTTTTTCTTTGAATTTCTATGGATGTAAAGGTTTAGTTGATAGTACATATTTTGCATAGCTCTTACGGTTTTTTATCAGTAAGTAATCAAAAGGGTTTTCTCCCTTCTAGCTAATAACTGTGTCTAGCTTCTTTTTGTGTCCATCTAATTATTGTGTCAAGCTCTTTACTGTGTCCACATTCACTTTAAACTACTTTTGTTGAAATTTCAGTGGTCGACATGCTGCGGTCGTATCATGCTGCGCTTGGCGTAGCCCTTTATTTCAGATTGAAATTAAAAGAATATTTCCAGAATAATGGTACTGGAAACTTTTACGATTCTAAATCCATATCCAATGAATAAATTCATATCAGTACATCGAAAACATAACTCACAGTTTCAGTTTCAGCGTCAGTCGGCTCTCCCTGTTTTGTTATTGTACCAAATCCCTGTTTTGTTAGTTAACTCATTCGGGCACTTAACACACTACAAAAAACATGAAATATATTTTTTTTCTCACCAAGAAAGTTGTAAAAACACCACATTTGCGAAGAAATCTTAATAATCCTCTTTTCCAGATTTTCAATATGTTTTGGCCTTTGTCATAGTAGCTCAATAACCATATAAAGACAGCTAGTATCAACTACTCCTCTTAAACCACTTATTTAAATTTCATGAAACTTATGCAGGAGCTTAAATACATTTTTAAGATGTGTGCACTATGCATTTTGTTTTCCAATAATTCCTGTTTCTAGATATTTAAAAAAAAAATGGGGATAGGAAGGGGCGGGGGGTATCTGTGGCCCGCTAGGCAACAATAACTCTAATTTTAAATGAAAATCTATAAAACCTAAACCCATAAAACTACGTAATGTAAAAATGTCAATAGGTTTTTATATTTTTGCTAGCTAGTAACAAGTTAACTTACTTGGAAGTAAATAAAAATCTAAAATCTTTCATTTGACATCTGAAAAAAAAGTTTAGTGACTTTTTATTAGACCTACTAGTTAAAGTTTCAGTGAGTACCGACTTTAATAAACAGTGTTTGCAAGACAAAAATCAATGTATATAATTTTGCATCAATCTTATTTTCTGCCAATGCTTATCTCTTACCTTTAATATAGGAATGTAGTACAGGTACCACATTAAAGATAATGCATGGATCAAAATGTTCAGTAAATGTTATTTTATGCAGCCATCATTTTTTGTATTTCATTGATAACAATATATTTAATTAAAAACTGCATATGAAATGTGTTGTTTATTTTATTCGTTCCAAATTATAAAACACTATTCATTGTCTCATGGTTTCACAAAAGTTTACAAAATCATTTACACCATTGAATATGAAAAAAAGTAGCATGTGGAAATCTGAATGCATAGGACCTTTTTGTAGTACATCGGTGATAATTTGCAAAATGTTGATTTTATAAGAGCTACCCATTTTATGGCAACGTAATGACATTTCTCCATCAGATTCTGTAATAATTTCCAAATGATTACCGAAGCAAGAGCCAAAAATAGTAATGGTGGATTACATGATACCCCGCCACGTTTCACAAAATTTCGAAGTATCAAGGGGCATAACTCCAGAACCCCTTGGACCTCTGAACCCATATTCGAACTCGACCTGAGTTTTGTTGTGAACAAGCTACATACCAAGTTTCAAGACTGTATGTTATTCTGTTCAAAAGTAATCAGTCGGAAACCTTCGGGGGACGGACGGACGGACAGACGGACGGACAGACAGACGGACGGACACACGACTGAGGGTATCACATAATACCACGCCACTACGTGTGGCGGGGTATAAAAAGCGTATATCCAGAATGCATGGCAATATAAGGATTACACAAAGACTCAATAAACAGTTCATAAAAAAATGCTACAAAAATAAGGCACTAACAGTGTGAACCCCTTAAAAACGGAAGTTTCATCAGGTGCTCCGGAATTGTAAGCATGACGTGCTTCAAACCCATCACAATGCAAGTAAAAGTCCGGTGTAATGTAAAAATTCGGTAAGTGTCAATTCAGAATAAATAATGGAAGGATATGGAGCAAATGTACACGAGACAGTCTCTACAAATGCATAGAAGAACCACGCACAGGAACAACACTTTAATTGTTCTTCATCTTGAAGTCACCATGAAGTCTTCAACAATAAGCTTTGTTCATGTTGTTCATACCCCATTGTCAGTTCAAGATGGCCCCTAACACCGTTTTTGGCGGAATTCATTGCATAAATGTCGATCAGTGCTACATCCATGGCTTTACTTGTCATGAATTTGGGATAATTAACAAACACGAACTAGCAAAATACACTTACAAGAAAATGACCGATTAAAGCACTACTATAACAGGCTATTGGAAAATTACAACATATATACAAACACAGGGCGCTCATCGAGTAGATTGTATGAGAACTAATGAAAAATGAGTACTGGATAACCTGGATATGGGATGTTGTCTCCATGACATTTACCCCATTTCCTTTCTTTTTCATACTTTAAACAGGTAGTCAGAATAACATTTGGAAATTTCAGATAAAATACTAAAATGCAAAAATTTGAAAGAATGACAGTATATCCATATGAGAAATTATATCAAGAACAATAACATCATAACTGAAATATATAGAGAGCAAACATGACTCTCCACAGGGGATCGATTTCACACTGCAGGAGAGCCAAATTCTGACAATGAAAGGATAAAGAGCTAATGCTCATGATACAACAAATTAACTCTAGAACCAAGCAATAGAACAACACTTTTATTGCTGTTCTTCGTCTTTAAGTCACCATAAAGCCTTCAAAAATGGGCTTTGGTCATGCCTCAAATTAAGTTCAGGTAGCAAATTTCATTCCAAGATGTCTTATCAATATTTGATATCCATGTCCTTACTGGTCGTGGATGCGAGATAGTCAACAAATATAAATCAAATTGATCACATGTTCTTACAGTCACTGTAATCCATTGACCGATAAATGCACTGGTCTCTCAATCTAGGGGACACATGATTGCATGAAAACTTTGCATTATAAAATAGTGAGATATGGGAACTTTTACAGGTGGTCAGAAGATGATGAAAACCAAAATTTGAAAGTATGATAGTATATTCTTATGGGAAATTCTCTATCGATCAAATACACCATAAATGAAATATTAATATCTTGAGCATACATCTCTCCAACAAAGGGTCTTTTTACAGAATAGTCACAAGAGAAGAGGTAAATTTCAGTCTTAAGTAAACAATCAAAGGATGTTGGTGTAATTTAACATTAGTCTGGTTAAAACAAAACAATGGAGGAACGCTTTTATTGTTGTTCTTCATCTTGAAGTTACCACGAAGCTTTCAACAATGAGCTTTGCTCATACCTTATTTTAAGTAAAAAATGAAACACAGCCGATCAAAGATTGTGATCCTTCTCTTCCCCTTTTTTGACCCCCTCCCTTTGTGAAAAAAGACAAGTGTTTTTTAAACTATTTTTTTATCTTTTGAAACAATCATTGTTACTGTAAAACACAAAAAGATATGGTTGCTAAGTAGATATTAAAAAAGTACAGGTGTCTGAGAATTTTAGAAAATTTACCAAAATTAGAATCAAAGATTTTCTGCAACCTGATTGTTGAAAATCATCATTTTTATTGTAAGAAATTGAAAAATAATGGGTCTTTGATAATTTCAGGAAATTTACCAAACTTAGAATCAAAGATTTTTGCAGTCCGACTGTTGAAAATGATCACTGAAACTATAAGGCATCAAAAATGATAAAATTCAAAAAAGTAATTGGTCTTTGAGAGTTTCAGAAAATTAACAAAAATTAGAATCAAAGATACCTGTCTGTTGAAAATCATCATTTTTACTGTACGAAATCGAAAACAAATATGGTTGCTCTATAGAATTCCAAAAAAATAATGGGTCTTTGATAGATTCAGGAAATTTACCAAACTAAGAATCAAAGATTTTTTTGCAATCTGACTATTCAAAGTGATCACTGAAACTATAAGGCATCAAACAGATATGGTTGCTAGGTAAAATTCCAAAAAATAATTGGTCTTTGAGAATTTCAGAAAATTTACCAAACTTAGAATCAGTTTTTTTTCTTTGCACTCTGATTATCGAAAATGATCTTCACTTCTGTAAGGAATTCAAAAAGATATGGTTGCTAGGTAGAATTCCAAAAAAAACAGTAGGTCTTTGAGAGTTTCAGGAAATTTTCCAAAATTAGAATCAAAGATTTTTGCAATCTGACCGTTGAAAATCATCACTGAAACTATAGGGCATCAAGAAAGATAGGGTTGCTAGGTAAAATTCCAAAAAGTAATTGATCTTTGAGAGTTTCCGGAAATTTACCAAATTTAGAATCAAAGATTTTTTTAACCTGACAGTTGAATTTCATCATTAGAACTCTAAATAAATGAAAAAGATCTGGTTATTAGGTGGAATTCCAAAAAATAATAAATCTTTGAGAGTTTCAGGAACTTGACTAAAACTGGAATAAAAGTTTTTTTTGCAATCTGACCATTGCAAATGATCATTAAAACTATAAGGCATCAAAAACAATATGGTTGCTAGGTAAAATTCCAAAAAGTAATTGGTCTTTGAGAGTTTCTGGAAATTTACCAAAATTAGAATCATATTTTTTGAAATCCTAGTGTTCGTACTAGCTGATGACATAAAAATTTGCTTAATTATGAAACTTCATGTTGGAATTTCAGAAATAATTATTCTTTGACATTTTCAGAAAATTTACCAAATCTAAGAGCTTAGAACGGATTCAAAGAGCAATTCCAATAATTCCTCATGAAAATACAAACCATAAAATCATAATTATACATAGAGTTCCAGTCTTTCTAATGAGTACTGATTATTTTACATTTTTGGTCCCGTAAGGGCATGTCCCTAGGGTCATACCAAAAGTCCGCTATCATCAGTTATGAGATGCATATAATGGAACTTGCATACAAAGTTTCAGCTTCAAAACATGAATATTTCAGAAGATTGCGCTGATTACTGGATATCTCGAAATACAATTTCGCTCTTTTTTCTGCAAATTTCAAAATTTCAAAACCTAGGCACAGACAACTTTTAAAGTGTTACTTATACCCTTATTACAAGGTTTCTGCGATTTAAGGTGTAAGAGGAGTTCCACTGGAATCGATTTTTTCGTTTTTTGACCCGTGGAGGCCATGCCCTGAGGGGCCATACCCTAATTCCGATACCCTCTGTGAAGTTATTACATAATATGTGAGCCGATTCCTGAGTTTCAACTTTCTAGCCCAAATGGCCTCAGAGATTTCTCCAATTATTGGATATTGCCAAAATTCGTTTTCGCCCATAATTTGCCCCAAGGGCGTATGACCTAAATTCCGAATCGATAGTGCGGTACCTCAAGAACTTACCTTTTGCATGTGACCGACCTCTAAAACATTATAATTTTTATCTCTTATAGTTCCAAACGCACGCACATACGTACGTACGTACATACTGACGGACAGCCTTACATTATCCCCCCTGCTTTCGGTAAGCGGGGGGGGGGGATATTGACTCGAACGATATTAAAACGGAATTCATTGTCGTACTGGTAATGCAGGATTGTCAACTAGCATAAGTCTAAGTTGTAAAGAGTTCTTTCAATTACTGTTATTCATTGCCTGGCAAAAGCTCTAGTTTATCAAGCTAGTTGACAATTACATTATAAAGACAAACACATGGCACTCATTCAGTCTATTGGCATTATCAATTAGATGTTTGCTGATTTCAGACTTTAAATCAAATAAAGTATGAGCCAGGTTTCCTTCTTTCTGTTGTGTCTTTAATGTTTTTGCTTTTTGTATATACATGATGTAAGGAATCACTAAAGTAGAATTATTGATTTGTATAAAACCTTTTTTTTTCACGTGAGCGTCTGTTAACACTTAGCGTCCATTTCCCATCATTTATGATAGTATTAACAAAACAAAAATTGACCAGAATCATTATATGGGTATGCAGTTTTGAAATAGGGTGGACAAAACACCAGACAACATTGCCACTGTTACCTAAGTAGAAAATAGAGTAGAAAAAGAAATCGATACTTGAAAGGTCCACTAAAATGCATATTTTACGCGAAAAGATAAACAGTCGACCCACACACGTATAACATTTTACTTTTCAATTTTGGAGAACGAAAAATTATAAGGTGTATTTTTACGCTGCCTGTCTGGTTGTCTGTTTGTCTACAAAACTATAACATTTATCGTACCGTTTTAATGTTAGGTGATATGACTTCTATATATATGATTATTTTGGAGAGCCTTTGCAAAATATTTTACATGATTTCCTTCTCCTGGCCATGTTGCTGAGGTTTTGAAAGATCAAACTAATATTTGATATATCTTGAATGATAATTGATAAGGCTTTCATATTTGAACTAGAATATTTGACCTCAAAAACTTACCTTTGCATGTGACCGACCTCTGAAACATTATAATCTTTAGCACAGTATATAGGTATATATTTTGAATTGTAAAAGAAAGAGCTTCGGTATTTCATTTGTGTATTTCTAGTGGAACTACATTCAACAATTCTAAAATTAGACCTGAACCAGAATATTTAACCTGTTGACAGTGACCTTTGTATTTATTAAAAAATGAAAGAATATGGAGTGAATGCACATGAGATAAAATCTCTTAAATACATAGGATTGATTGATTGATTGATATGAGGTCTAACGTCACTTTCAGCAGAATTTTCAGCTATCTCATGACGGTCAGTTTTAGTGGTGGAGGAAGCCGGAGTACCCGGAGAGAACCACCGACCTTTGGCAGGTAACTGACAATACCCTTTCACATACAATTGTAAGTCGAGTGCACCCTTTTTGCAATGTACAACTTTGGGCGCGAACTCACACCGCAGTGGTGATAGACCACAGTGGTTGTATAGGTAGTAGAACTACCTTAACCACTTGTCCATCCAGGTCCCTAAAATACATAGAAGAACCAAGCTATGGAACAATACTTGTATAATTGTTCTTCATCTTGAATTCACCATGCGGCCTATAGCAATGAGCTGTGCTCATGCCCCATAGTAAGCTCAAGACGACCGCAAACAGTTTTTTAGTAGAATTTATTGAAAATTGAATACTAGATCCATGTTTTAACTACTCGTGGATAGAGGATCGACAACAAACATGGAATGCAATTGCAAGGTGTCTTAACAATTGCTACGATCCGGTAGAGGACAATCACAACATATTATTACCGTAGTCAACTCATTAAGTGAATTGCAAAAAAACTAGGAATTTTCATAAAGAAGTGAGATTTTAGCAATGTTAATAGGTGGTCATAATAACATTTAGAAATAACAAAAACGAAAAAGATGGTATAAACAATAAAAGGATATGGAGTGAATGCACATGAGACAAAGTCTCTAGAAATGAGTGATGGAACATCGCTTTTATTGTTGTTCCGCATCCTGAAGTCACAATGATGCTTTCAATACTGAGCTTTACTCATACCTCACACTAAATTCAAGACGACCCCTAGTATATCCATATGAGAAATCCCCTCAAGAACAAGTAGAAGATCAGATACCATAACTCATTCTAAAAAAAGCATACATGTCACGGACGTTTGCTGAAAAATACGATATGATCAATTGTTGCTATTCAAATTTGGATAATTTGTCTTTAAAGGTTTATATCTTCTAAGAAAAAAAAATAAATGCATGGCTCTTATACATCTTTTCATTTCACATCCAAACTTTTATGGGAATATCATTTAAAAGCGCATCAATTCAATTATTGTCCTTCCAAACTTATTAATCCGTTGAACAAACTTATTCATAAAGGATATAAATACAGCATTGTTGTTAAATCTTTACTTCTGGTTTTTGTTGACAAAATATTGATAATCTTCTAAATGCTTTACACCATAACTAAATTTAAAAAATGTCTCATATTGGCAGTATTTGGCATTGCACAATATCATGTTCATCCTTCATAATTGATGATGTTGTTATACCAGATCTATTTAGAAGTTTTTCAAATAACTAAATACCGAAGTTACTGTGAATTTAATTTCTGCATATGCGCATTTCGACAACTTATGTCTCTTCAGTGCAGATAAAATCTAAACGTTTTGAAGACCATAACTCGAAGATATGTAAACACTGATAGAGATCAAATAACCAATTGGATCTAAATATAAAGCCAAAATTGAAGTTTCATATGTAAGAAGACTTGATATCATAGTCAATGGTAAGTATTATGTCCTTAGCTACCTGTCAGTAACTGCGAGCATTTGTCCGGACAGTACCTCTGTGTATTGTCTTGTTCATGTTTTATGTACTTCATTGTAAGGGTACTCGTTTTGATAGTTTAGACTTTTTTCTAGTTAGATTGATTTTTACTGTGAGTCTTTTATTGTATTTATTTTTTAGCCATTCTCCACACATAGGGGGAGGGTTTGGATAAAAAAAAACAAATTTAACCCAACCACAATTTTCGGGCCTGTCCCAAGTCAGGAATATGTTGGTCATTGGCTTGATCTTGTCTTCTTATAAAATTTTAGTTTCTTGATATTTGGGTTATTGGATGTGGTTTGGGGGGCCATTTAGGGCTTGCTTCATGGTGTGAGGTTCCTCACTGTGTTGAGGACCGTACGGTGACCCATAGATGCTTTGTTTTGTGTCGTTTTAACCTGGATATGGGATGTTGTCTTCACATTTACCCCATTTCTTTCGTTTTTCATATGATATTTCCTGGTGCATCATATCCAGGTCATTTACTCCATCTTTTCTAGCTCACCTCACGAATTGAGGGTTAGGGAGCTTATGGAATAAAAAAGATAACAGGAAACACCTACAATGGCCGAAAAACATAGCCACATGCCAGAAAGTAAATAGGAACTGCACAAGAAAAAAAGCCACAATAAAAATACAAAAGACAAACATAAACAACGATAGGAACTCAGGACAGCCGGACTTGGTACCGGCACTAGCAAAAGCCAGCGGTAGGGTTAAACCGGTTTATGGGTACCCAAACCTCCCCTTTTCTCTGTCTCGTTTCCCTATAGTAGAATAAACATACGAATAAAACCCATACAAGTAGACTACTAACTCCATGACCACAATCTAGAAAGGAAAAATGGGGGAACAAAACGTAATTTTGAAAGATGGGTCAAAGAGTGCTCGCCGCTAAACTGCCGGCTAGCTCAAGGAGCCTAGTCTGCTGGTAAAACACTGTCGCACTACGGAAGGAAAATCAAATTCAAAACTCCCAATGGGTTTGGTAAAGAATCATCATGTATTTCACTAGACATCGGCAGTATCAGTGAGAGGCCAGTATGTGTGTACAATCCTCAGGTCATTGGATACCAAAGCTAATTTAACGGACACGTGTAGAATATCCTGTCGATATCCCCTATTGCGTAAAGAATGTAAGTTACGTTCCAGTTTTTCTGGATTTTTAATCAGTTTCTGACATTTTTTAACAACATTTCTGTAAAATCGAGGATGGGAAATGCCCTTAGAAATAAGCTGTTTGCGAGTGACATTATATTTAGATGTCAGATGTTCATATCTTCGATAAAACTTTTTAAATGTATTTAACAATTTAAGAAATCTGTAACCTTGCTGCAAAAGTTTTGAAATGATAGTAAGGTTACGTTCATTAAAGTCGTCAAGAGTAGAACAAACACGTGCGAATCGTACAAGTTGAGAAATATTAACTCCGTAGGATGGGGCTAGAGGAACTTCGCCGTCAAGAAAAGGGAAATTAGTAATACTGAAATCAAAATCATCCCTTTTATCGTAAATTTTAGTTTTTATTTTACCAGAGTCAACGATGATAGTTAGATCCAGAAAAGGGCAATTCTTAGAATCATTATTAGCTTTATTAAGTTTCAGTTGTTGTGGGTAAATGATGTCGACATAATCTAAAAACTGGGGATTGTCAATAGTAAGGATGTCATACCCCTAGCGTCCGCGTCGGTGTCCGATTAGAAAAAATGTCCATACCCTCTTACTGACACATTCCACATCAACCATATTGGTAGGTATGATGCATTTTGGGATGAAAACAACAATACATGCTTAAGATGTTCTCTGTGACCTTAATTTTACGCATGAGCGACTTGGTTAGAAGAATGGTTTAAGTCCATTCCCGCTTACTAACATGTCCAACATCAACAATATTAGTATGAATGATGCATTACGGATGACAGTTGCAGTGAATACTTAGGATTCAGTGAGGGGTGACACGGGGTTTTCTCCCAAATCCCAGATTTTTTCGACTTTTTTCCCAATTCTCACATTTTTAGCCCATTTTTTCCTAATCCCACATTTTTTTGGCTATTCCAATTTTCCACATTTTTACATTTTAAAACACCAATAACAACATCAATTTTATTTGCCAACGTATTCCATATAGTTAAAGTTCCTCCATCAAAAGAAATATCCTTACAAAAGGACCTAAATTCCGTGCACCACAATACATCATTTGGAAACAAATTTGAATATTTTACGAAAGGATATGGAGTAAATGAACATGAGACCATAACACATATGTTAACTCCAACTGCAGTATTTTAATGAGCTGTATAGCCATTTCGGAAATTTATGCCTCATCAGCAGCACTAGAACCCAAACAAAGGAAATTCATAATTTCAAAAAATGTTTAAATGCATAAAACCAAACGAAATCGGAATAATCAGTCATACATTTTGTATCAAATGTAGCTAAGGAAAAAACTACGATGGTTGGAGTTAATCGTCCGGTTTTAAATCTTACATAAATTTAGATAATAGTAATTGAACAAAGTGTACACATGAGATATTATCTCATGTACAAGTACACCATATCTAAGAAAAATAAAGAGCATACATCCCTACCTAAATTCCTTGCACCACAAAACATCAACTGGGAACAAAATTTTAAACATCTTATGGATGCAGCGGAGGACTATGCCAGAAAATAGATTAAGCGTGAATAAGATGAAGACCTTGATTCTCTTTTTGATTGGATCAAGGTTATGAGGTCTAGATCTATGATTCCAAAACAAATCTGTAAGTTACATGGTCAATGAGAACTAAATCAAAATTCTGATGTTGCTAGATATTTGTCCTCCATTCATGACGAATATCCCGTTGTTCTTGCAGATAAGGCCCCATAATAACATCATTTTTATCTTTAAAATAATTTCAGCGAAAGAACTCGTAGGACATTCCATCCTACACAGCCACTACGCTGTCTAAGGAGGAGATATTACAGTCATAAATTTGTTTTGCTTTCCTTTGGGATTTCGAGTAAGGATGAAGACAATTATCTCTACTCTTTCTACTGGATACACAAATTAAACTAATGCCTATACAAACAATGGTACACAACTAGATTTACAATATGTTCTACAAAACCTATTTTTAAGCTGTAAAATTCCATCTTGACAGCTTTAAAAGAGGGCCTTCAAATATATTTTGATACTTGCTTTTCAAGAAGCGGTAATAACGAAATGTGAATGTTGAAAAACTAATAAAGAAACTAAGGAATCTGATGTAGTTGACATCTCGAATTCTAGATCATTTTCACACTGCTACAGCTTTTAAACGTTTGACTTATACTACCATTTATCATGAACAACTGAGATTTAATTCATAGATGTTTCTTCCATAAGAACGGTGAACAGAGATTTAAGTACATTGTTGTAGGTAGAGTACAGGCATACTTTGTGAAATACGACAACGAATTTGAGAAAAAATACACAGAAGAAGAAGTGATTTGAAGTTAGAGTTTGTAATCCACAATATATTTGTAAGTTTGGAGGACTTGTTCATGTTGAACAGACTAAAGAAATTTCAATGGGCATAAACTGTGCATCTCTATCAACTGATATGTTTCTCCACCGAACAAAGGCTGAACAAATTGAAGTTTTTTTTTTCAAACTAAAGGTAAAAGATAAACCCTGTCATTTTATTTTAGCTTCTTTTATAAAGATAACACTTTGTCACTAAACAACCCTAGCTTTGGTGATTTCCTTGAACCAAAAGAGCTCAAAATTAAAGATACAACAACACTTTTAGGTCGGCCTTATTTTTTGACCATCATCTTGAAATTGACAACAAATGTCGACTTAAAACTAGGCTGCATCACAAACACGATTACTTCACTTTTCCAATAGTCAACTTCCCCTTTCTTTGTGGCAATGTCTCAACAGCACCAGCATATGGAGCATATTTCTGCAAACGTATTCGATACTCGAGCATACTGAAGAATTAGTTCGGTTAGGGCATAGGGGGTATGGGTAGATAACTCTTGCCCTTTCAATATCGGAGTGCCTGCATGTGTGTACATTAATAATTAACACATCAATATTATCAATTTAATGAGGGTGATAAGTAACAATACATCCCGCTGTGATATATCCGGACTCTTGACAGGATCGAACTGATAATGAAATTCATCTGATATTTGAAAATATTGTTCACTTGTTTTATGACATTGATCATGCAATAAGTAAATGAATACAGAAGCTCTCGCAAATTTACACCTTTTACAGTAATATATCTGCATAGGGTAAAGCAAGGATGGATAAAGCGGCATTTTATTGAAACTATGAACGTTTGAACAAAATGATATTTCTATATTTTTTCTTTATTTCTTTCTCCCTTTCTCAGTATTTTTCAATGAGAGATTGTGTAGAAGCGAAGCTGATGCATATTTTCCGTTTGTTTTGATTTTTTTTTTCCTGTACACTTTTTACTGTTATGCAAAGTTGATGTCTCGTGGTAGTGTATTCGCAAATACCTATGTCATAAAGGAACTTCGATACTTCCATTAAAAAAATTATAACAACTACATGTTGAAACGTTCATTTGCGTCACTTGCATTTGGTGCCTTTCAAATTGCAGTGTGGAGTCGGTAAAACAATTTCCCGAGCTGGAGATGATTCTGGCTATGGTGTTTTTATGGAGGTGATCATTTTTAATGCGTATGCCGTGTTAAATGAAATACGTATCATATCTAAATTATTGAACTTAGCGGATAATAGGTATACATAATCTTGCGACTTTGTAACTAATCCCTTATCTTTGCTTGGCACTTTTGGGTAGATCATGTTTTTCACACTTTTGATAATAGACATCCATTCTTTTGGTCCTAGTGCTGTTAATGATATGTTGCCAAAATAGATACCGAACACATTCAAATGATTTTTCCGTATGCCCTGATATACGTTGTCAGGTGTACATTTACTCCGTATCCTTCTACTTTACCCCATGCTTCTTACGCATCACTATAAGAACATTTCGTGGATTTATAGCAATTTTACTTCGTGTACTTACTCAATGTATTTAAAAGCAATGGATTGGACAGAAAAGTCCAGATTGCCCAAAAAGTATAATCGTAAAGAAATCGCCTTGTATTAAGTGAGCATTTACTTTGGTATGTTGACGCCATGTTGACATTTTCCATTGCTTTTCTAATAAGAATTTAGTCCAATATACAAATTTCAATACATGTTCATGAAGTTAACCACCACCCTATAAGTTAAGACAATATTGACTGAAACTTGAACTTCCGATGTCCAGCCCAAGTGGCATTCTTGTTGTTTTATATAAATTTTAAATGCAAACTACATCAAAAATATTATGAAATATATTTCCCAATTAATTTCCTGTAATAAACTCGATTGCAATCTCTTACATTAAGGTGTGACCTTTTATCGTATATTTTCTAATTTGTACCTGTTATCAGTAAATTATTAACATTCAAGTTTCAATAAAGTCAAATTATCAGCTCACACAGGTGGATTTTACGTCCCCTTTTCATCGCCAAAAAAAAAAATGTGGTGTAAAAACTGTATAAAACTATCTGTATACCTCTAATTTTAACGTCATTGTTTTCTGTGTTCTCGTTTTTGCCCTGTCTTTGGACTTTGATTTTTGTGAATATCTCCCCTTTGTTCCTTCGGTATTCTACTGCCGTTGTTTTTAACGCATCCTTACAAGTTATGCTTAAAAACAAAATATATATAATATTTCAATTAGAAAAGTAGTCAAAAATGTTTTAGTCTCAGTCCTCTCGGTGGTTTTCATACCATTTTCAGGATTTACACCCATCTTCGAAAGTCCTTGATCCATCCCTAACTCATATAGTTATTCTTTCCATCAATCATTATATTATTCTTATTCTCATTTAACTTTAAAATAAATATATTTCCAATTGAATGTCATTTTTAAATACATGTACATCAAAGCAAGGACTACCTTGATCAATGCAAGTGTCCTTTCACAATTATTCGCATACACTCCCAGAACTTGATTCCTATACGAACAAGCTTAAGTTTAGCTTTTCTAAAAAGCTACCGGCTCTTAGCTTTTTTAATCAATATAAAGATATATGATATGTGAAGTGTGTGCAATAGCCTCCAGTGTTCGATTTTGGTCAACAACCCATACAAAATGATATCAGGATAGAAATGAGCTGTCAATTGTTCCAATAGACTATGTTCTAGGTTCATGTTCATGGTTTAGGCACGGACCTCTTAATTTGACTAATCTCCAGTTATTTCTAAAGGGAGTGTACATGGATTTTTACCCATGCAGATATGGGGTGTTCCTTGATTGGAGGAATATCTGGTACACGCTACAAACATTGTAAACAGATGATTTCCCGAGAATTCGTAATGTTGCCAATCTCTTTAATTATATGTCTTTGTGATAACAGAACTAATCACTCTGCGTAAATTTTCAACTGAATAAACGTCTCTTTTTCTCAAAGTCATTTAATTACACACCATGAAATAAAAGGGGCAACAGGAACACCTAGAGTCGCTGAAAATTATAATTACACGCATCAATCTGCTAGGGAACTACACAGGAAAAACACAAATACGTTACAACGATAGGAACTCGGGACAGTTATCCACGTTATAACATTTGATTCGGAACGACCTACTATGATGATTGTAAAAACGACCCAGCAATGTTTTATTACGGGATCGTTGAACATACTTAACATTGTTCTAACTTTAGACGAATCAAGGAAAAGAAAATCATTTATTTCATATGCGATTGTAATTTTAGCCCATACAAGTTCAGAAAGTATTCACCTCAGGCTAACTTCCGGCGACTGATTTTTTATACCGGCTCCAGGGGGAGCCGGTAATAAATACTCGACCTCCTAAAAACCTAAAAAACTTGTCATGGATTAATGTCCCAAAATATGTGTTTATACTATTAATTAACACCCGATGTTGACATTATCAATAAACAACGCGGGTGGTACTATCTTCCCTTACTTTATTTTAAAAAATCCCCATATTCAACCCAAAAGTGACGGATGAGTTATTAAATTTATCTTCAAATAAAAAATATCATTGCATTCGCCATCATTTCTAGTTTTCAGCTATATCAGCTTAAAATGTGGATAATAAGAGTAACTATTTCAAATTTTAGATTGAACAAAGGTCATATCCATGAATTAACCTGCTTTGTACATGAAAAATCGCTAAAATTAGTGGTGTTTTTCAAGTTAAAAGTGACGGGTTTTTAATTTACTTCATTTTAATTTTGAAAACAGCAACGGATAGCTTATACTTTGAACTTTCAGCACATATCAGCTTAAAAATTGAATATTGACAAGAAATGGCCTAATTTTACGTTAGAAAATAAACTTCTTATATAAGTCTATGTTAAATTTTGTCCATACAACTGATATCATTAATTAGTGTGCACCCCACTGAGCCGAACGAATTCTTCTACATGAGCATGTGGTCCATACAGTTACTTCCTTGATAGAGCCTGGTCTTTCAAAAAAAAGGTGACTTTAACAACGATATGTTACCAATAACTTAAAGTTTTACGATCGACATAACAATCTTCTGGACCACTATGGCATACTTGTTATCAAGTGTTGCAATGCATTATTCTTGTAAATTATGGTTGAATTTGTTTCAGTAAGTTTTCAGAGGAAATAATAAAAATATGTTTTTCCCATGTACGTAAATGTTAAATTAATATTCCATAATGTCAGTCGCGTATTTTGTCTGGAAGACTCATATGAGCAATCATTGTAAAGCAACCATACATACATTATTCCAGTACGTATTGGTCAAATGTAATTGCAAAGTTTCATAGCGGCTGATACAATAATGTTCGTCGCATTTGGTTTAAAGTTAAACTATGTTCATAGCTTGCAGTCATCTTTTTAGTAGATCATAGAGAAATGAGTTTTTGTTTGTAAAAGACCTTCCGTACATTATTCCTGTTAAGTTTGGATGAATTTGCTTCTGTAATTTCAGAGGAGATGATTGAAATATGATTTTCCGTAAGTTTATAGTCACTGTGATAATCTATGCATTACGCTGGAGCCATGTATTTTTGTTGAATCCAAATAAATAAGCAAAACTCCCATATATTATTCCAGTTCCAGTCAAATTTGATATGATACATTTAGAGCAGATTAATGAAGACAATGGGGATCATCAATGGGCTATTTCCAATTGGCTAACCAGTTGAAGGGAATATCTTTGAATTGTTTTCCACGAAAGCGACCATGCTGGATATAGAGCAGGTATTAAAACACCTTTTTGCAGGGGACCACCCAAGGACTATTTTGGCCAAGTTTGGTTCCCATTGGCTCAGCAATTTCAGAGGAGAAGATCTTTAAATGTATTTTCCCATAGCGCCCAAAGTTAAAATTATGTTCCCCGCAGGCGGCCTTCTTGGATATAGTGAGGACCTAAAAACATCATATTGCAGCGGTCCATCTAAAGACTAGTGTGGCAAAGTTTGGTTTAAATTGGCCCAAAACTTTCAGAGACGAAGATCTTTGAATAAAAAGTTAGGATAGACGACAGATGATAAGTAAAGGCAATAATTCATTACTTGGCTATAGCCAAATGTTTTTCCAACCGGGTCCTATGTTAAACTATGTTGTGCACGGGCCGCCATATATCAAACAGATCAGAATGAAGTACATGAGCACTTTTGTAAAGGAGTTTCCATACATCTTTCCCATCATGTTGATCAAATTTATGTCAGTTATATGATATGCACATTTACATATGGTGCTTGCTACATCATTAAGTTCTGCTGAGTAGTATCAGAAGAGTTGTGCTGGAAACCTTTCTGGGGAACAGACAAACATGACAGAAGATTGGGGATATATGAAGGACCTTATCAACGGTCATTGTTACTTTATCCAGGAGCTTAAAAGATATCAATTCAAGACAAACAAGAGGATACCATGAAGATGAGACACATTTACATGACTTTTTAGGTTAATGTCACTGCTCGCTCAAGCCAATGATAGCAAATAAAATGTGACCAAGCAAAGTAGACTCTTTAATATGAAGGAAGGCTTCCACCATTGCCTTCTAACAGATGATTTGGAAAAATTTATCATAAGGACACTAGACTCTTGTCCATTGTCCTTCATTGTCATCCGATTGCTGTGTATCATTGACTCTCTAGGTATTTCTTCATGGGTCTTTCTCTGAGAATAATTTCATTTCCTTCAGTTAAATCTCTCTATCTACCATTCGATGTTTGGAACGTTAACAAAAACTAGAAGAATTTACAACCCAAATCAAAGGAACCCACAGAAACAACCAAGAAGTTGATCTTGTAATAAAAGACCTTTAAAAATGCTACCACTTCTGATTTTTAATAATTATTTATTTTTTAAGGTAGTTTAATTTCCCATTTCCCACATTTTTTTTGGTGATTTCCCACTTCCCTAATTTTGTTCATATTTTTTCCCATTTCCCTAAATTTTTTACACCCTTTTCCCCATTTCCCAAAACCGTATCACCCCCATACTGATACACCTACTTCAGCTTCGTACTTAGATCTTTTTATATATATTGACGAAGATGGACGTTTGAAATCAAAGCTTTATGACAAATGTGATGATTTTAACTTCCCAAATGTGAACGTTCCCTTTCTGAGCAGCAATATACCTATCCAACCTATGGAGTGTACATTTCACAGATGATTTGTTTCCGTCGAGCATGTACTTTATGCAGTGATTTTCTGAATAGAGCAAAAACATTGTCCCAAAAGCTACTTAGTCAGGGATTTGTTAAGCCTGTGTTACTCTAATCCCTTCAGAAATTCTATGGCCGTCGCCATGACATCATTGACAGATATGACGTGATTGTGTCCCAAATGAAAACAGACATTTTCAGCTAGATTTCACGTCTTCGTGGATTTGACATAACTGGTTTTGCCTCAACCCTGGATTGATACTAACTGATAGTGTGACGGTGCCGCTAGCCGAGCAGGACATGCTTACCCATCCGGAGCACCTTATGTCCTCCCGGTTTTCATGGGAGTTCACACAATGTCTTCTTTTTATTTCCGTGCATAATAGCTGTCTCACGTCCTTGTTTTGTCTTTATTTTTCTCTGTTGCCGGTTATGCCATGTCTTTGGATTTCGGTTTTGTGGTCATTGCTTTCCTTGTTCCTTCGGTATTCTTGTTATGTACTAGAACGTTGATACTAAGGTAGAAAACATAGTAGAACTGGTCTGGTTAAGGAGTTGGAGGGGTTGAACTGTAAGTGATTCGAAGCCGTCGCCTTTAAAAAGTTAAAAAAAATACATTCATTCTGCTTCGTATGGAAATCCCCGTATTTCATTGGTTACGAGTTCTTCCGATCATTTCCGTAACTGTGTTTTATCATTCAGTAAAACTACAGCAGCAGGAGACTCCTTGACAACGACAAAAGTAAACAAAGACGACGGAGTAATCTAAACTAGGAAATGGTGCATCATTCACGAATTTAATTACGTTAACTAGAGTGAACACCTGCATTTCAGTTACGGAATGTAGTTATAAGTATGTATTAAATGCAATATTTTGTAGTTTTATTGTAGTCTAAAATGGGGGCCGTAGCACATTTTTCACATGAAGCACTAGCGCTTCATTCAAAATGTGCTACGGTCCACCCTTTTACACTCCAATAAAACTACAAAATATTGCATTAAATTCTTAAAATGAGAAAGAAGTTTTTATGTCATTGTTTTAAATTTAAATATGTTTAATTCAAAATAAAATATTTGTCAACAACTTCAATTCAGTCAAATTAATCCGAAATAATCGTAATTTATTATTCTTTAATATGTTCTTCCGACCTTAGCAAAGTCGTTTAAATGAGTTAGCTAGATCGTTATTACGAGATACTTAGTTCTTATAACGAAATGGCTAGGTCGTTACCAACAGATATTAAGTCGTTTCAACGAGTTAAAATTAAAACACCACCTGACACCGTAAATACTTGCCTTTAAATGAAAATAGTAATAAAGGATTTAATCATTTATGACCAAATCTGAAATTTAAAACTCTACAAGCTTTGTCTTTAAATAAGTTTACTTAGATTTAAACATCACCTAGTAAATACAGTACTAACCAAAACCCGTTTGTTTGGTAAGCTTTTTTTTTTTATTGATATTCGATTAATGATTAAAGTCTTAAATGAAGGTTCTGTTCACTCATGTTTTTGCAAGGGACACAAATTTACTGAAATTTGTAAATGCCTGTAAGTTTAATTTATCGGACTAGTTAAAGTCATAGTATATAGTACTTTGCCTGCAAGCTTAATGTCCAAATTATTGCAGACAATTTTAAGGATAAATTCAATAATAAAAACGGTTTCATCAGAGGTAAAAGTGTTGAAACTTAACATTTTCTCATTATTGCTAAAATAGTTTTGACCTTTACATGAAAGGAAATGTTTTTGCATGAATTGTTTTTTTATATTTGTTTTTGACATTTACCCCATTTCCTTTCTTTTTCATATTGAATGTTATCTTTAATTATTTAAAGCCAGGATGAGCTTAGATCTTCTCCAATGAAACTGGGCCAATTGGAGCCAAACTTGGCCACAATAGTCCTTGGGTGGTCCCTTACAAAAAGGTGTTCTTCAGGTCCGCGCGATATCCAAGATGGCTGCCAGCGGGAAACATAATTTAACATTGGACCGTAAGGGGAGACACGTTCATAAATCTTCTCCTCTTAAACTACTTGGCCAATTGGAACCAAACTTGGCCACAATGGTCCTGCCTTGCATTAAAGGTGATTTTATGGTCCCCGCAATATCCAGATGGCCACCAGCAGGAAGCGTAATTTTAACATTGGACCTATTGGAAAACATACACAAAGATTTTCTCCTCTGAAACAACCCTGCCAATTGGAACAAAACTTTGCCACAATGGTCATTGGGTGGTTCCTTGCAAAAATGTGTTTTTCAGGTTTGCGCTATATCCAACAAGGCCACCAGCGGGAATCATAGTTTTAGCATTGGACCCTATGGGAAAACACATTCAAAGATCTTTCTCTCTGAAACTACTGAGCCAATTGGCACCAAACTTGGCCACAATAGTCCTTGGACAATAACTTGCATACAGATTATTTTTCAAGTCTGAGCTATATCCAAGATGGCTCCCAGTGGGGAACATAGTTTTAACATTGGACCGTATAGGATAACACATTCAAAGATCTTCTCTAAAATGCTGCTTCAATTGTAACCAAACTTGGCCAGAATAGGCCTTGAGTGGTCCCCTGCAAAAAGGGTGCTTTTCAGAAAAAAACTTTCAAAGATCTTCTCTGAAACTACTCATCTAATTACAACCAAACTTTGCCAAATTGATCTTTTTTAATTCCCTGCAAAAAGAGCGCTTTTCATGTTCCCGCTATATTCAATATGGGGTTCAGCAGGGAACTTAGTTTTAACATTGGACCCTATGATAAAACACACCCAAAGATCTTTTCCTTTGAAACTGTTGAGCCAATTACTTCAAAACTTGGCCACAATATTCCTTGAGTAGTCCCATGCAAAAAGGGTGTTTTACAGGTCTGTACTGTATCCAACATGGAGACTAGTGAGGAACTTAGTTTTACGTTGTACCCTAAGGGAAAAGGCATCTTCTTTTCTAAAACTACTGAGCCAATGGAAGCAAACTTGGTCAAAATAGTCTTTATGTGAACCCTGAAAAGAAATTTTTTTTTCAGGTTCACACTTTATCCAAAATGGCTGCCAGCAGGGAAAAAAGTTTAACAGTGGCCCATGGAAAACATTAACAGAGGTCTTCTCCCCTTAAACTAATCAGAGATATTGGAACTTAAGTTAAACTATATATAAGGGCTCTTTAACATAAAATTTCTATGTTAATCGGGCCAGGTGAGCAATACAGGCTCTTGAGAGCCTCTTTCTCATATATAAAATTCAAGCATACCTTTATGTAGCCTGAATATTACTTATTCATTATCCAACCATCTTAATCCTTGTTAGCATGTCATCAATAGTGTACACAGAACATAAGAAAAATGTACTCTGCTATAAAAAATATAATTGTTTTTACAAAAAATTACATTTAATTTCATGGTCTTAACATAAGCAGTAATGCCATACTCACAGATATGTATCTTAATACAGATACATGTATTGTAGCCAAAATTACTAATAGAGTAAAACAAAATTGAAATTAAACTTAAACATTTGACCTCCTCCTCGGAAAAATGGAAAGTTTAAGATTAACCCAGAAAAAAAGTTTCCTTTACAACTATGTCCTTTAGTTCCGTTCCTTGTCCAAGATGGCATCAAGTAGTGAAATAAGTTTAACTATTTGACTATACCAGCGGAGTTGACATGTTCGACACGATGAGGTTTTTACAAGAAGCAGGATATGCTTACTCTACCGGTGCACCTGATCTCGCCCATGTTTTTTATTGGGTCCGTGTTGTTCATTTTTGTATGTGTGTGTGTCTTCATTTTCTTTTCTGTGCCGTGCTCATGTTATGTCTTAGCTTCTTTGGGTTTTTTTTCGACGTTGCCATTGTCCTTGAATTGTTCGTTTTAGACTGACGGTTCGGTTCTCACTTACCTTAACATTATATTTTATAACATAAAGGTTTCTAAAAAAAAGTATAAAATTGATACCCTTTAACACAAGGATGACTATCCCGTCTTGGACATTGTCAAGGTGATCAATACAGACTCTCTAAGAGGGTTTATTTTTGTTTTTGCGAGGAATGTCTTTTGGTTTTTTTTTCTGTGTATGTACTTCTTTTATTATTATTTTGTTTCAATTCTGTTCTTTCTTCTAAAATCTGTAATTTCTGTTTTTGTTACATCTTATTATTTTGGTTTCTTTTAAAAATGTTGCCAAAAGTAAAATTTTCAAGATATTTTTACTTTGAAAGACATTCCGCATCATGTGATTAAGGATTTACTCATGTATTAGTTTAAATGCTGATGAATTTTTATTTTTTACAGAAGCCATAGTAAAAAAAAACCTTAAATCTCTTATGGTTCGGTTATTCTTTTACATTTTGATGTGCAAATTCATTTGCGAAATTTTACTTGTTTTTTGGTCAATTTCTTTGTGTGTTGTTTTTGTTTTCGGGGTTAGAAATTGCTCTATGGTCAATTTCGTTATACAGTCTAGCGCAGAATCTGTGAAAAAAGGTTAAACATTTAGAAAGATTTGTAAACCACTTGATTAATTACTCCCGTTGTGAAATATCATATATTAATTATTCGCTATAGTGTCGTTAATCCTATTTTTAAGTTACATACTTGGTAAAAATCTAGTGATATATACTTATTATTCATTATGAATTTTTTTGCACATTTGGAAATGTCAAGAAAAGATAACATGGAGGAAGGGATTGTGGTGCATGTGAGAATAACATTCAAAATCATTCGTCATTATTTTCAAGGTAAAACGTTTTTTTAGAGGAATATCAACGTTGTATTTGAAATTAGTTTTAAAATAAGTTGAGAAGTGGAAGGATGCACTTTTAGTTTGAACTTAACCTCCTTTTACGTGTCAAACATGGAGGGCGTTTGGGCTTGAAATTTTGGGGATGTTTACCCATTTAATTCATATATATATTAAGTTAAATATATCATGAAGTCTAAGATGACAGAATACCGGTTTATTCCTCAAATGCATAATTTGATCTACCTACAATTTACCTGTAAAATTCTGTTTGCATTCAAGGAATGGTTCAGATAGTTGTCCAAAAATGAGCATGCTTAACGAACAATTTTTTTAATTAGATCTTGTTATTTGAACTGGCTTTGGTTAAGAAAATAGTTTAGATCATATTATTTTTTAGTTTTTCTTTTCGTTAATGTTGGCATGAAGAGATGAACAAAATATTAATAAAATATATATTTCTTTATCAGTCGGACTTGATACATCTCCAGTGACATCTTTTTCCACGGCGTGTTTTTCTTTATCGGTCGGACTTGATACATCTCCACTAGTATCTTTCTCAACAACGTGTTTTTCTTATTTAGTCAGACGTGATACATCTCCAGTAGCATCCATCTCCACGGCGTGTTTTTCTTCATCATTCGGACTTGATACGTCTCAGTAGCATCTTTCTCAACGGCATGGTTTTACTCTGAACTTGAAGTTGTTCTCGACAAAGTATATGTTTATTCATTCAGCGTCTTGAAGTCGAACTTTGAACTTTTACATGAATTATATTAACACGACAATATAATTTTGAACTTGGGCAATTTTTATGAATCTTCATAGTTTTCCAAGATACGTGTTGAACGCTTTCATTCTGTGATATAATGGTACTCATCACCTATTGCATAACAATCACAAAAAGTGAGAGAACTCGTCTTTCTGTTTGGATATTCTTTCGGGGCCTGGTTGGCCGATCGGTTAAAGAAATTCCACTATCTACTCAACCACTGTAGTCTATCACCACTGCAATGTGAGTTCGCGACCCACTTTGTACATTACAAAACAGGTGCACTCGACTTACAATCGTAAGTGATAAGTTTGTCATTTACCTGCCAAAGGTCGGTGGTTCCCTCCGAGCACTCCGGCTTCCCCCATCGTCATGAAATAGCTGAAATACTGAAAGTGCCATTAAATATCAATCAATCAATCAATCTGCTATCTTTCCGATTCTATTAGTAGGCGATAACTACCACATCTAAAACGACAAAATGTCCTGGAACGTATTTTCTGCATTTAATTCAGAAAAATGCTTTTCAAAATTTATATCTGATTTGAAAATTAAGTAGCAAAGACATTTGGCAGGTATGGCAATTTTAGACATCCTAAAACCTTAGGATTAATTGCCTCAATTGGAGTTTTGTCCTTGGCTATATTTGGTATTACTGATTATTCGGATTTCGTATGGTTTTAGGCATTTAAAATTTTTTTAAATTATGGATTTCCTTTCTTTGGGTTATTGCCCCTGATGAGGAATTACTTTCCGAAATTACCATACAGCTCATTAAAATCATTGCAGTTGGAGTTAACATATGTGTTATGGTCTCTTCTTTATTTACTCCATATCCTTTCGTAAAATACAAATTTGCGTAAATTGGTCGATGAAAGACTTGAATATAAGTCATTGAACACTTGTGTATATAATTTGTTATATTACCTTTCAAGTTCTGCATATACTACACAATTATATCTTTATTATTTTCAAAACCCCCATATCTTCTACCCGTATCCAAATAATAGGAAGAACCATGTTAACAAATTGATCTAAATGACATTCATAATTTTTCAATTTTGTAAGTTTGAGTAATATTTTCACCTATTTTCGCCTATTAATTAGTGTTTCAATTAGTTTCTTAATTTTTATATCAACACCATACAATGTATAAACATCTATCGAAATTTTACACGTCTACAAACAAGTATTTTTACTTTTGCTGTGTCATAGTTATACTTTTGGCAAAGTGATTGGAAAAATTGAATGTGATAAAGTGATTGGAAATCCAAAAAAGTCCCAATTCCATAAAATAACAAGAATAATAAAAGAACATTAATTATTTTTGTAGGAATGAACGCACTTTTAAGAATATGGACAATCTTTTTAAATCAGTTACATTAATTAAAAACATTCAAACAATAATTGACAAAAAGCTACAAGTATCTGATCAGTCTATATCAGATTAGATGACACATCATTTTTGACCAATTGTCAATTTGTCGTTCATTTACCGTCATAAAAATGATTTAAATACAGTTTACTCGTTATTGTGTTTGGATTACATTTTTTGTATTGGTAAATAAAAGGATTATTCCTTTATGTCTAAATTATAAAAAAATGCTTAAATTGAGGATTGTTCAATGTAAGAACATAACTTTTTAACAGAAACTGAAATTAAAGAATGTGGCTAGCTAATTGTCTTTTATCTGAACTGGCACTTGTATGAACCTTGCTTCATACGAATAAAGAAACAAATGTGCCAAAAGTGGCGCACATAGGTATCCCTATTGTGTGCTGGAAAACGTGTCCTCCAAATTCTACAAATACGTTATCAATCAGAATTCCAGAATTGCAATGTCATCCTCCTCTGTATATTTTTGTGTGAATCAGTATGATGTTTTACAAAATAGGCCCCATCTTTACCTATCATTAAATATGAATATCTTCTTTCACCACAGACTGATGTATTAAATCCTGTAGTACTGACTTTAGTTAATCGTGTGGAAGAGTAGTAAAGAGAGTAGAAAAATCACATGTTTTGACACAGTTTCAGTTGTTGAGTTCAGGTGAAGATAGATATTCTAATAAATAAGTCTTTTGAGTTTTTGAGAATCCACATCTGATTCAATCAATTGTTGAGTATACTTTATCACTATATATCTTGAGGCCGTCTTTGACTGCGGCATGTAATGTAGAAAAAAGAAAGGGGTTTTGTTGTGCATTTGGCAGACCCAGCAATGTATCTCTGTTTGTAAGGGCATTAATGTAATTTAGGTACCCAGTAGATACAAGGCAGGTTGCTGTTCCTTTCACTCAAACTGATACCAAAGGAAGACAATACTGATTTGTGATTGTTTTGTATTTCCTCCCTTGGTATGGTGGAGAGTTTTTGTTGGGTTGACAAATGATTGTTTTATGCTAATCTCCTTCATTAACCAGTCAATGTAGTGTCTTTTACAGATAAATGTGATGCTGTTTGGGGCCTTGTTAGTTGGTTCAATGGCATAATTGTCATCGAGGAAGGACAATGTTGTTTCTACTTCAGGATCATCGAATATGCTTCATGAATTGGGCTCATGGTTGTCTTAAGGCGCCTCATTCAAGCTATGATCAATGACTTTATGGACCTGATCCAGTCGGACAGCGTTTCAACCTTTTCCTTCTCTCTCACTTAGCCCATTGTTTGGCATAGTGCTCAACTGCATCCATAAATATTATAAAGTTACGTTTCCAATTGATAGGTTGGGGGTCACGATATTTTGGACCTTTTGTGAAGAGATCACGTAGTTTTTTATTGTTCACCATGTTGAGGTCCCCTGTAATAACATGACAAGCAGGAACATCATGAATTGGGAGGAGAGACAAGAACAATCAGGTGGTTTTGATTTGAAGACATCAATTTGGACATCCCGCAATACCCGTTTGTGATTGAAGATGTTAGTTGCAATTGATTTTGTATATGTATAAAATATAAAAGGAACTGTTTGGTCTTTAAGGTATGATTGTATCTTCGCGGTAACATGTTTATTATGTAGAATATTGCAAAGATTGGTTGCATCTTAGAATTTGTTTGTAAATTTGAGTTTTAAGAATGAACGACGTTCTTGTTCATTAGCAGATGTGCTAACAGGTTTAAATAATCTGTAATGAGCAATATCTAGGACAATTGCAGTTATTTTGTATTCATCTGACTATGGATCTGTCAAGGAAGAGTATAAACAGATTTTATAAAATGCATGTAATTTTGAATAGGGTAAAGAGTATACCTTTTCCTATGCGTTGATGGCGTTCGTGTCCATTCAAGGTATTCATCACATTGACAGAGCTACACCCCGGATTTCACAAATTAACTTTACCTTTCATATTGTCATTGCAACCATAGGGTATTGCAGTTCCCAGCTCTCTAATCCAGTATTCTTCTCGTTGTAATTGGTATGGTGTACTTAAGGTTGGATTGTTTGTGTAATATATTTTCTTAAGAATTCTTACCTTCATGTTGACGATGGAGTGGTCTTGTTGATTGAAGTATGTGTTGACATGACGAGTCTTGGTAGCAATGTACACACATGTCCATACAGTCTATACTTGGTTTCTCTAATATATATCAAACCACACATAGTACACTCTATACCATAAACTAAGTTTCGCGGTGATGCGCCATTCAAGTCAACATATGTTCTGGCTTTGTAAGTTTTACCAGTTAGACTTGATAGATCACCAGTAGTATCTTTCTTTACGGCGTGTTTTTCTTTATGAGTCGGACTTGTTACATCTCCAGTAGCATCTTTCTCCACGGCGTGTTTTTCTTTGTCGGTCGGTCTTGATACATCTCCAGTAGGATCTTTCTCCATGGCGTGTTTTCCATTATCAGTTGCACATAATACATCTCCATTGGCATCTTCTCCACGGCGTAGTTTTCTTTATCAGAAGGACTTGGTACATCTCCAGTAGCATCTTTCTCCGGGATGTGATTTTCTTTATCAGTCGGACTTGATACGTCTCCAGTGGCATCTTTCTCCACGTCGTGTTTTCCTTTTTCAGTAGGACTTGGTACATCTCCAGTAGCATCTTTCACCGTGGCGTATTTTTCTTTATAAGTCGGACTTGATATATCTTCAGTAACATCTTTCTCCACGGTATGTTTTCTCTGAACTTGATGTTGTTATTTACAAAATACATGTTTATCCATTCATCGTCTTGAACTTTTTTTTTCTCATAAAGTATACATAGTTACAGGGATATAATACATGTAAACGATGCAAGTGATATTATGCAAGTGTGCAATATAAAAACACACCTTAAACATACTTTTCAACTAGGAAGTGTAATTTTGGAGTTCGACAATTCTCATAAATCTACATAGTTTTTCAAACACACGAGTTGAACGCTGTACATTCCATGATATAATGATACTCATCACCTATTGCATAGCAATCACAAAGATGAAAGAACTTCTCTTTCTCTGATGATATTCTGCTATCTTTCCGAAATACATTTTCAGCATTCGGTTAAGGAAAACTTATTTCTGATTTGATAATTCTGTGGCAAAGATTTTTCGCAAATTGGTCAATTTCACACATACAATTTGCGTAAATTGGTAATTAAGAAACTATTAAGTATGAGTTATTTACAACTTCTTTATGATTTTATCTCCCCCAGGTTGTATATACTACACACATATGAGTTGACAGACTACATAGCATTACAAGCTTATTCACAAGCGCGGTAGTCAGGCTTGTCTGACATGAAAATTTTACCCTGCGTGTTATAGAAATTTACTGTTTGTATCAAAATTCTAACCACTTAAAAGAGGCTTCATTCCGTATATGGCACTCGGCAGATGTCCTTGGAACTGGATTTGGCTTCCTATTTCGTTTTTTTTTTTTTTTTTTTTTTTTTTTTTTTTGGTAATGAGGACTTTTTTGTGACAACTTTTGTATTATGGCTTTCCAAATTATTTGATATTAATGCTGTTGATGAGAGGTAACTCCTTGAAACACGTGTACAGCATAATGAAATTTACTGTTTTTTATGCAACATCGGTATTTTTTTTATATTTTTAACCATTGGACCGATACCACTGCTGGTGGACCAGAGATTCACGAGGGTATTCACAAGCCCAATAGTCAGACATGTCTTACATGAAAATTTTACCTTACGTGTTATAGAAATTTACTGTATAAAAATTCTAACCACTTCAAATACTGAGGCTTCATTCCCTGTGTGATACTCGGTAGATGTCCTTGGTACTGGATCTGGCTTCCTATTTCGATTTTTTGGTTATGAGTTCTTCTTTTGTGACAACTTTTGTATAATGGCTTTCCATATTATTTGATATTTATGCTGATGATGAGAGATAACTCCTTGAAGCACGTGTACAGCATAATGAAATTTACCGGTTTTTTTAATGGAACATCGGTATTTTTAAAATTTACAAAACCGCAAGTGTAATTTCTCATTCATGTCTTTATTTATTTAAAACCCAATATTTACGACAGTTATTCAAGAATAGGAAGAACCATGTTATCAAAATATTCTAAATGAAATTTATAATTTGGATAAAAATTTTCTTTTATTTGACATACACCAAATAGATAAAACTTTAAACAAAATTGTGTAAGTTTAAGTGATATTTTCACCCATTTTAACCAGATATTAGATATGATGAGGAATAAATTTCCGAAATGGCCATACAGCTCATTAAAATTATTGCAGCTGGAGTAGACATATGTGTTATGTTCTCATGTTCATTTACTCCATATTTTTTTGTGAAATATTTAATACAGGAGTTTGTCTTTTATTGCAGTGTGTAGTTGGTAAAACAATTCCCCGTGGTAGAGATGTATGCTCTTTATTTTTCTTAGATATGGTGTACTTGTACATGAGATCCTATCTCATGTGTACACTTGATTCAATTATTATTATTTGAATTTATGTAAATTCTAAAACCTAAGGATTAACTCCCAACATTAGTTTTGTCCTTAGCTATATTTGAAATTACTGATTATTCGGATTTCGTTTGGTTTAATGCACTTTAATTATTTTTTGAAATTATGGATTTCCTTTGTTTGGGTTCTAGTGCTGCTGATGAGGAATAAATTTCCGAAATGGCCATACAGCTCATTAGAATTATTGCAGCTGGAGTAGACATATGTGTTATGTTCTCATGTTCATTTACTCCATATCCTTTTGTGAAATATTCAATCAATCTCTTAATTCTTTAATCCACAATATGTACATTTTCTCTTAGATCTTAGTGACTGATATTGTCAGTATCTCCGTACTGACCTAATACAAGAAAATATCAGGCAATGACGTCATGAAATTGACATCATGACTCTTACGATGTTGCCGATAAAAACAATAATGGTAGTTTTGAAGGTCTCGACAGAAAATATCACTAGTGTCACAGCTCGTCCTATCGGACTCGCTGCTATACGGTGATATTTTCTGTCCAGACCTTCAAAACTACCATTATTCTATATATATCAACACTATACAATGTATATTTTTTTTGTTGGTATTCAAGGAATATGAAGAATATAAAATGTTTGCATTCAAGGAAGACACCATTTAACACTCCTCTACAAACAAGTATCATTACTTTTGCTGTGTCATAGTCATATTTTTGTGAAGTGATTGGAAAAATTGAAAGCAATTAAGTGATGGAAAATCATAAAAACGTCCTTTCTTAAAACTAATGAAACGAACACCCATTATTTTTGTAGGAATGAAAACACTTTTAAGATTTAAATCAGTTACATTAATTTAAAGCATTCAAACAATAATTAACAAAAAGCTACAAGTGTCTGATACAATCTATATCGGATTATATGACAAATAATGTTTACCAATTGTCTATCTGTCTTTCATTTACCGTCA
>MJUU01066493.1:15067-37399 GCA_002080025.1 Modiolus philippinarum | reverse complement strand
AAACGGTAACAGTATCCCCTACAATTCCTTAAAGTGTAAGTAAATAGTAATCAAGAACGGTAGTAGAACAAAATGTCAAATTGAAAATTATGGTCGTATGTAACTTTTGTAAACGATCGACTTCCAGCGACCTGCTTTTATTATCTCGGTATCAGGGACACCCTGTAAGGACATACTTGTAGCGGCCCCAATCCTAAAGGAATGTGAACTATAACGATTATGATTAATACCCAGTAAGCCGATTTCTTTCTTTAAAACAGAAACTACTTGGTAACGTGTTAAAGGTCTCCCGTTGTAATGGCAAAATAGTGGACCTGGAAGTGAAGATCTTATGTCCATGAAACTATTAAATAAAAGGTGTGGACATGCAATATGATCAGCTTGATTTGGAATAGTTATAACCACACCCATGCTAGCCTGGTCGGTTTTCGAGGATGCAATGCTTAACCTTAGACAGTCCCCCATTGACATAACATCTGAAACTGACAAAATATGTCTGTGTTGTCCATTACTAATTGCAAATTCCAATATTCTCAAAAGTCCGAAAAAAGCGACAGAAAAGGCCGCTTTAAATAGTACGGTTTTGTACTGTGATGTGCATACATGTGGGAGAATACTTATAATTTTCTTTAACAAATCGAATGTGATAGGTAAACGAGTATCTTTATTACGCCCCTTGACTCTTTTCATTCCGTGTAGAACTTTTCTTATGACGAATTTTTTGGTTGTGTCGACAAAATCATTCAATTTACAAAAGAAACTTATGCCTTTTAGGTAGCAACAGATTGATGAATGCGACAGATTACATTGGTACAAATAAAATATAAACTATAAAATATCATTGAGAGGTGGGGGCCATACGTGTGACAAATTGGGTTTAAGTCTAAAATAATTAAATGAAGAAAATCCACACTGATAAGTTTTAACTGTATTAGGAGCAAAAGACTGTTCAATCGAACTTTCGATTACTGGTCCAATATGGTCCAGAACTCCTCTGGTATTTTGGAAGGCAGTAAATCTGCTTCTGTAGCCAATGACCGGAAGCGCACCATCTGAAAACGAGACAAGGCATCCGCAATTTCATTCTTTGAGCTCTCGATATGTATAGCTTTGAAGTTTATGTTATTCAGCATGGATAACAAAATAAGACGGCGCATTAGCCTCATAACAGATTTGTCTTTAGATGTACATTTATTTAAGATAGAGACCAAGGCAAAATTGTCAATACGAAATATTATTCTTTTATTTTTCAACAGCTCTGCCCATAAAAATAAAGCCAAAAGAACAGGAACCAACTCCAAAAAGCCATATTATGCATAATCTGTGTACTTTTGAAACTAACAGGCCAGTGCATATGTACCCAATGCCCACAAAAATACGCACCGCAACCCAAGTCCGGATTACCTGAACTATCTGTAAATAGTTGTAATGACACATTTAACACCCAGAGTCTTTCGGGAAAATAACAATGCCCATGGAAATTATCTAAAAACTCTAATAGCATTCGGACGTCTGCTCTTACTTCGCTATTTAACCTAACTCTATAAAACGGCTTTTTGTTTTTTTTACTCCAGCAATTAAATCATAAAATCTCCGTATAAAAGCGCGGGATGCTGGTATAGCTTTTGAGCAAAAAGACAACAATCCAGTTACAGATTCTAGCTCTCTAACCTTCATTTTCTTTTTATGCAACAATGGCGAGAGGAGTGACCGCAGTCTTACTAATTTGTCCTCTGGAATAAAGATCATCATCAGTTCTGTATCTAGGACAAAGCCTAGAAATGGCAAAACCGTTGTTGGTCCGAGCGTTTTATTATCTGCTATTGGTATACCTAGAGTTTTACTAATTTCCATAAAGGTATTCATTAACTGTGCACAATCGTCAGAATGCTCTGAACCCATAAAAATAAAGTCGTCCAGGTAATGATCCACGGAGCTTAGACTTGAATTATATTCGACAACCCATTGTAAAAATGTAGAGAATTTCTCAAATAAATTGCACGACAGTGAGCAGCCGAAAGGCAGGCATTTGTCGATGTAGAATTTCTCTTGAAATTTGAAACCCAATAAATCAAAGTCGGCTGGATTTATTGGCAGAAGTCTGAAGGCCGACTTGATATCTAATTTCCCAAAAGCTGCTCTGGGGCCAAGGTCATACAGTTTATCTAAAATACTATCAATAGTAGTGTAATTTACTTTGCAGAACTTTTCGTCAATGAATGAATTAATGCTATTCAGGGGCGGATATGACAAATGTGTAATTAATCGTGAAGTACCGTCAGATTTCGGCACTAACCCTATCGGCGATACTCGTAATGTTGATATGGGCAATTTTGAAAAGGGACCAAGCATTCTACCCAACATTACTTCCTTTGTTAACTTTGCAAGGGTCTATTCTATATTCGGTTCAGCAGAAATCAAGTTTTTAGCAATGTAATGAAACCTAGGACCAATGTATTGAAGGCGAATGCCTTCACAAAAACCAACATAAAGTTCACGAGCCTCTTTAACTTTAGGATATAGATCCAAGAATTTTTTCAGCTGTTGAGTATTAATAGGACTGTGTCCTTTGTCCCAAAGATGACGAATCATATCTTGGTCTTGAAAACTGTTGTGGGTTTCTAAACGAAAAATTTTGAACAGTTGTATTAGTTTTAGGAACTCGAATTAAACGTTGTCGCCGCAAAACAGGTGCATAGTTGGGGTTTGACTGTACATTTGAAATACCCCTGCCAGTGCTAACGACTCTACATTGAAAAACAGGATGAGGTCCGTTGCAACGTAAATACGTGTGGCTGTAAATGCATGACTGACGATAACATTTGTTTGTATAATTGTATGGTTAACACTTTGAACCAATTATTTGGTAACCGGAATTAAAATTATAATTGCTAGATTTATTGTTAATGTATAGGAGCCATAACTCTGGATCAACTTCCGCCAAAGAGCTTAATGGGTTTAGTGCTTTTTTCATGCGGTATTGCTCGTCATAGGTTTTCCAACCTAAATTAGCACCACAACGGGAAGCTCCCTGACGGACTACAAACATGTATTTTAACATTTTTTGAAAACGTTGTGAATGTCCTGTACAATACACGCTTGTGAAAATAATAAAGACACTTGTCCACTGCTCTATGTCATAAATTTTTACAGCAGTATTAGAAGGTTGAATTACTATTTCACCCCTCACTACAATTAGTTTTTGTCCGCTTTGGCCCCCTTCATTTGTTAAGAGACTGGCAAGATCTATATAATCTCCCTTTGCAATTTTGTCTTTAAGGTTCTGTGAAACTGTTGATGAAACATCATTATTTATGCTTATAATCGGTTGTGGAGTGTAAAGGGGTGCAGGAACTGTTTGTAATATTAATTCGTTACATGTGTTGGCTTGAGTAAAATTGGTAGGTATTTGTAAAACTGGAGTATTACCTGTTGTCGTAGTATTAGGAGCTACGTTCACAGGACTAGGTGGTACCATAGATGCTATCTGTGTAATGCCAGATGTCCCTAATCCAGGGTCCTGGTTGTCTTGAACAGCTTGAGCGGTGACGTAGGAATTTGTTGTGGTGACCTTCCTTTTTGCTGTAGCAGCTAGCTCGGAGCCCTCACCGACGGCTTTCTCTTCCTGTTTGATCTTCTGACGTTATACATATCTGAAACTCAACAGACAATTATTAGCCCTTCACATAGAAAACTTTGCAGGTAAATCTGTAAAAGCTATTCGGATTTTTGTTCATTTATTTAGTATGATTTAACTTATCAATTTTATGCCATTTGATATTATTTATCTTAACTTCTGGTCGATTATTCCAGGTTTAATATTTATTTTTATTTATTTATTTATTTTCGTGTACTAATATCGGAATCTGTAATGTAAAAGCTGTGACCGAGAAAAAGAAAATGACTTGTGTATAATCATTATATTCGAAAAATTGCAAAGAGCAGGTTGCTCGGAAAATTATCGCATACTGCAAAAAAAGGGTGTGCACCAAGGACAATAACATCCAGCAAGGTCCGTCTGCAGATCGTACAAATATGAAATCCTTAATGATAAATTAACCTGTTAAGTAAAACATTTAAAAAAAAAATGCTTATTGGTGTACAATGGAACTATAAAAAGAATTGGGAAGCACTATTTTCAAACGGCGTGGTCGCCGTGAAATTGCAAAAATTATCGAAATTTAATTATCATGCTATTAATGCAAAACAAACAGCATAAAAGCTTCAAATATCATTAAACATGCAAGGAGATGATTCTGGATTAAAAAAATTTTCTTCCCAAAAGTTCGTCTGCTTCTTAGCATGAAAGGATCGAAAGGGAGATAATTTTGGTATCTTGAATAAAGGAAAGATTACAATTATGACCTGTACAAGTATATTCCTTAAATTCTAACATTGATATTGACATTGACGTGTCGGAATAAAATATATGTATATTTTATTTTTCAATTCATTTTGAAATAATGTTGTAGTACTAGTTGGAAGTGGTCACAATTTCAGAAAAAAGAGGTTTAATATCAATACAAGAAATTTCATTAATTCCAAAGACGTTTTGTGAGAAGATATTTGAATACATATTCCCAGAAACTTTCAACTAAATAGTAACTTGCCAGTTATAGCCATTTTATGGTACATCTATGCAGTTGTACACCATTATCACTTCAGTTGTGCTAACTTCAGTTGACCTTCTTCCCTCAGACAGAATCCTCAATGAAAAATTATTATTAAAGTAAGTGAGAACCGAACAGTTAGTCAAAGTACGAAGAATACAGGAGCAACATTGGAAAAACCAAGAAACAAGACACCACATGCGTACGGGACAGAAAAGAAAAATGAAGACACACGTACAGATGAACAGCATGGAACCATTTAAGACTAAGGATTTGATTTGGTGCACCGGCAGAGTAAGCATCTACTGCTTTCTATCAGACATCCGCCGGGTTGAAAACATGTCAACTGCGGTAGTAAATTCAAATCCCGTAGAGGAAAACAAACTTAATCTGTTAAGGGAAAGATCTATGTAACCGAACTGTATCAAAATAGTCTTTGTATCGACCACAGTCCCTTGAGTACCAAATGAGCCTGTATACGTAAACCAAATATGTAGGCGCTTTTGGAAAGTTACTACAGAGAAAGGGAAGTTGACATTTGAAGAGTGAAGTCATCACGTTTGTCATACAGCCTAGTTTGTAGTGTTCTTTTGTTGTCAATTTCAAGATGAAGGCCTGGAATTATGGGAAAGATAAAGAGTTTATGAAAAGTGTTAAGGTACATTATATATTCTATAACAATGACACTTTACTAATATATTATGTGGTATCATGTAGCTAGTATCTCTTATACAAATTTAGTCACATTTCTCAATGAAGGACAAGTTTTTCAGGGTCAATTTGTCATCAATTACGGTATTTTGTTATTAACGTTTTAATGTTGTTAGTAAACATAAGCAATGAAAGAATATGGTGTTACTGCACATGAGACAAAGTCTCTACAAATACATGGTAGATGCAAGCAAAGGAATAAAGCTTTAATTGCTGTTATTGTTGTTCTTCATCTTGAAGTCACCAGGAGACCTTCAAGAATGAACTGTACTCATACCTCACTGTAAGTTTAAGACATGTTTACTTAGGGAATACATTGCAAACAAAGATTTGTTTTAGGTGGCCAAAAAGAGAAGTGATATTTGAATGAGAAATACGTTTATCTTGACATCTTAATAAAATGAACATCCTTTAAGCCACTTTTTGTACGTTCAAGTAATATAGATCATTGTGAGTCATTACAGAGTTAAATTTCTCAGTTAAGGCTTTCCAATCATCTAACAATACAACGCAGTGATATTCTTCAGAGTAATGGATTCTTTTGTTTTCAAAATCAAATGATGAGAAGATCCCATTTCAAATTTATTCCCCATATGATGCAGTATATAGATGTGTATGATATATTAAAGGTATGTGAGAACCGAACCGTCAGTCTAAAAAGAACAATCCAAGGACAATGGCAACGTCGGAAAAACGAAGAAACGAAGACATAACATGAGCACGGCACAGAAAAGAAAATGAAGACACGCACATATGCAAAAATGAACAACACGGACCCAATAGAAACTATTGGTGAGATCAGGTGCACCGGTAGAGTAAGCATCTCCTGCTTCTTATAAGACACCCGCCGTGTTGAACATGTCAACTCCGGTAGTAAAGTCAAATCCGGTAGAGGAAAAGCAAACTTTACTGGCAAAGAGAAAGATCTGTTGTCATCTGGGAAACAGATATCTCATAGCGGTCCACAAGATCGTGATGTCGACCGTAAAACTTCTGTAGTGATGACTTCAAGTTATGGGCAACATACCCTAGCTTAAGTAGCCTATTTGTAAGCAACCGAGCTCTATCAAGGTAGTCACTGTATCGACCACAGGCCCTTGAGAAGCGAATGAGTTGGGAGATGTAAACTCCGTATGCTGGTGCTTTTGGAATGTTGCTACAAAGAAAGGGGAAGTTGACTATTGGAAAAGTGAAGTCATCGCGTTTGTCAAATAGCCTAGTTTGTAGTGTACCTCTTTTGTCAATTTCGAGATGAACGTCAAGGAACGAGGCTGATGTGGAAGTATCTGTAGTATCCTTAATTTCTAGCTCTTTTAGATAGATAAGATGAAGAAAATCACCATAGCGAGGATTGTTTAGTGATAAAATATCATCTATATAACGGAAGCTGAAATTAAAGGACTGGGCCAGTTTTTTTATCTTTATTTTGAAGAAGGCCTTGGATGAATTCAGCTTTATATGAGTGGAGAAATAGATTGGCTAAAAGAGGCGCACAGTTTGTGCCCATTGGAATCCCGATAGTCTGCTGAAAAACAAGTCCTCCAAACTGGACAATTATATTCTCGATTAGAAACTCTAACATTTTAATCACTTCTTCCTCTGTATATTTTTTTCTGTGATTCTGAGTCGTATCTCACAAAGTATGTGAAAAGTGTAGGTTTTCTTATGGTAATGTCCCTTAATTTTTGTTATATATATATAAAGAAATAAATATTATTTGATCTCATGTAAGAAAGCAATTTATTCTGATGTTGTTGTCTAGCAATTTCATCAAATAATTATACACATTTAATAGAAAAATTTATCCTTATAAAACCAGAGCGTTTGATACATTTAACCTTACAATTACCCTTTTAATGGAACTAGCTTGCTTCAAAAGTTTGTACCGTTTGCACCATGTAATTAATTGTTAGGGTTGTCTTGTTATTCAAGATGTATGTACCTTAATGTGCAGATGGAAAAATAGACAGGAACTGAGTTTGCTGGTATTATTATCCTGTTATACATGCTTTATTATTATGCATGCTTGAAACTGGGATTAATCTCGTAGTACTTTTGAAGAATTGAATATGCAGTACATTTATTTTTATTATGCTTTTTTTTTCTTTTCAAATACTAAAAAGGAAACAAACCAAGATCCGAGTTTGAAGATAAATGGTGTTATTTGAGAAAAGATTTCATAACTGCAGTAAATAACTAATGATATATAATCCTAACGAAGAAATCTATAAATGTGCATTTGAAAACAAGAAACAAGATTTATTAAGGGTGGAATGGGGAGGAAATAGCCAATTCAACTTCTATTTTACTTTCTTTAACGCAGTTTTTTTTTTAATTTTGTCCAATGTACATGCATTTATAATATAACATGAAAAGTGGGTGATTTTTGCAAAATATTTTACATTCAATGTTTTGGAAAAAAAGCAGAGGAGTCCGAAATCAACGGTAGCAACTACCTTAAGATGAATTTTGAGTATTTTTTTTTACTCTGTTTGTTCTTTGGTAATATTAAGATAAATAATAGGACATAATCTTCTTTAAGCCCTCCGTGTCAAGTTATCCGTAACAAATTAACCATATTAATTTATGGTGTTTGATAATGTTTCTTGCGCAGTGACAGAAGAAACTACGAAAGCATAATAAGTTCATGAAAAAGGTTTTCTTATCTCGCATAAACGAGATAGTTAACTCGAAACTACGAGATATTTTAGCTTTTATCTCATGAGATAATGATGAGAAAACTTTCTCGTAATTACGGAATAAATATCGGAAAATTACAAGAAAATAATCGCGTAACTTTGTAAAAATTATCCCGTTGTTACGAAAAAGTTATCTCATTATTACGCCATAATTTTATCTTTATCTGGTAATAATGGGAAAGTTATACGAGAAAGTTATCTCGTAATTACCAGATAATTTTCTTGCTATTCTACTTATTTATCAACATACTAAAAAGTTAAAGTATGTAGCTTATGATAACATCTATAAAACGGGAGTGCGGTTAGAAGAAATAAAGATTATAGATAAAACACAGAAATACTAACATGAGTAGACAAAAGTCACTCCGGACACAGTGCCAAAATGTCAAGAAAGAAAAATATGGATTAAGCGTGAAAAGATATGGTAATGCTCCTTTCCCGTTTACATATGCATTGCAACATAAGTTCGAAATTTTGACAAAATTATCCGGAGTGATCAATCACGCAGATGTCTAAAAAAGGTAATCAAGTCAATGTGTGGAGAGTAAGAAATGAGTGTATAAGTAAAAGTGTTATTTTGAGTGCCATGCTTAAACAAGAGATTAAATAGGGATGTATTCCTGTTAGGAGTTGAGAGGGTTTTGTGACGTTATTAGTTTTATTCTTTTTATTTTTAGTCGTTGCTCGAATGAATTTTTCGGATCTGTTATTTGACATCATGCATTTTGAATTGTTGGCTCTGTAGTCAAATGAGTATCCATAGCTATCCCTTTCAACTGCGATATACATTTTACGCTTATTTTTTGCATCTTAGTTCTTCTAAATTTAATAATGATACAATTTGGCATGCCATCAAACCAATCATTTGATACAATGTATTTGAATGGTTTAGGCAAGAGCCATTTGATTTTGTGAGTGTGTCCGTTGGGGGGAGGGGTATGGGAGGCTACGATATTTGGGAAAAAATAATAAATTGGCTCTTACTCTGTCCCTTAGAGAAAAAAGCCTTGCTGAACAAAATCTCTTAGCATGGTATACATGGGAAAGATAAATTTGCTTCTTGAAGCGGGCGAATGAAAATTCTCAGATCGGATGAAAAACTCTGCCCCCTCCAATCACCCCTCAAAATCAACTGTAGGTTCCTAGCTGTTATTTATTCATAGATATTCTTAGATATGAAAGTAAAAACTTTCTCTGATAAAAACGAAAGCTTCAAGTATGAACGCGACTTTTGCACAATAACGTGAAACAACTCTCTAGTCCTCTGTAATCAAAAAACGGCACCATAAAAAAACTCAACACAATGTATGCATTTAGCCGTGCAGACGTACCAGCCGGCATATATATTAATTATTTATAATACAAGCATGTAAGTTCATTTATGCATACAATCATAATATAATGTTGCTCTAAACAAACTTTAAATCATTCACTGCATGCAAAAATATAATGTGTCATATGGACAGAAAATGAAAAACATCTCTATTAGTCATCAATATCCTTCATCAACAGAAACTCGCCACTGTATGGAAACCTGTTTACAGAGAAATGCCAGGACAGTCTCTAGGTAAAGATGCCAAATTTCATCTAGACTGTCTTTTAAAAGATGGAAAAAATATACATTTGTGAAAAATTGAAAATATAAAAAAAAAACACATTGTGTTTGAACTAAGCGATGTCTAGGCCTAGAATGACTATCAACTAATTTGACATATTCAGCCAAAAAATAATTTACATAAGTAAGCATTTAAATACCTGACTTACTTAACCTTCTACATTTGGACAAAACACACACACAATTTAATCACGTTACTTTAAGACAGTATTTTTCGCGCTATTCTACGAAACGTAGAAAAATAAATGTCTCAATTACACTAATCTAATTAAGGCACCATAAAAAACACAATGTATGCATTTAGCCGTGCAGACGTACTAGAAAAACAAAGAAGGGGGGGTGTGCAATGTAGAACTAAAAGAAAGAATATAAATAAAAAATAAAACTTCTTGAAGAATAGTTACAAGCCCAACTTCTGAGACAGTTCTAACCTATTTTCAAGTGAATCAGCAAAATACCCATCTTTTGCAGAGTCACTTCTCATCTTCCATGCCTTTTCCAACAATGTTTGTTAACGTTTGAATTTGCCGTTTCAGTAGCACACCCTGCTCTGAACGAATGTAATCCTATGTTTAGCTCGGGGTAAACTTCCCTTAACCTGTCAGTTAAACATTCCCTAGCACCAGTATAACTCAGAGACTTATTCGTGTAATCAAAGAACAACGTTTTTTAGACCTGAAGAAAGGCTTTAACAAAAAATCAGTAAAAATCGGATTAACATTTGCAATCTGAAATATTTCTGTAATTAAAGTACAAATTTTACCTGTAGGTACTCCAACTTCGTTAACAAATCTATATTGTTCCGTTTAACTTTTTGAAATGTATATTGAAACATATTTATCATGAAATATAACATCTTTACAACGAATATTACTGAGCTCGTCATATCGTAAAAAGCACAGAAACATAAACAATCATGGTTAAATCACGAATAACAGTTAAATCAATAGATTCATTGTATTTTGAACACAATTAATCATATCGGATGTAATATTATCTTTTTTCTCAATTTTGGTTTACGGGGTTGGCGTTTTCACGACCCCAGAAGACTGGAAGTAAACAAGTTAACTGTAGGATCGGGTAGTCCTTGAATACTATGTGCCCATTTTATACAATACACTGCGGATTGTACGACACTATGAGATGATCCAAATACGTCAAGTATAAAGCTTCGTGAATAGGACTTGCTGGAATAGCATTTTCATCTTCGTTACAAATGAATTGTTCCCACTTTTTAAAAGCATAATAATATTAAGTATTCGTACTGCTACTTCCGGATTGTAACAATTAATCTTCAATTTTCTGTCCAAGATTAAACAATAAAGTTGAAAATGTACCGCTTCTCAATATTTCTGACTGGATGGAACTGCTTAGACCGATTTTGCCTGTTACAATGAAAAATATACAATAAGAATCTAATTTTAAAGCTAGCATATTAAAATCGGATTTTGAAGCTCCAAAAAATACCGCTTCTGCCTCTTCCTCTTTTACTGAATGTGCAGGCAGGATCTTAGTTTCTACTACAAAATTCTCAAATACATTTTCCCCTGTATGCAATAAACGTCAATATGGGACTGGTTTCCATAGTTGTATAAAATGTTTTCTTGTTTCACTCTTTGTACGCACTTAAAAACTACAGAAATTGGGAACATTCCAGTTGTTTTCTATACCCCTGTGCTGACCAAAAAACCATCTATTCCCGTTGTACCTGTTCACCAATGTTTTGAATTAAAAACTACACATTTTTAACTAAAATCTGACGCAAATCGGCCAACTGTGTGCGGTCCAAATAAATCATTTTAATATGAAAAAGTATTTGTTACTATTTCCCAGTCATCATAATCGACGGATTTACTATCGGTCTGCTTTCTTGTGTTCGTTCCTTGGTATCCACAGAGGTAAGAATTAAACATCATAGAAATTACAAATACTGTAGTTGCTTTCTAAATTGCAATGTTTTGTAGATCACATTTTCTACTGCCTTTATAGATTTTGTGTACAATGTTTGATTGTCGGTGTACCATTTAACCGTTTGATTTTGTAATCGATTCAGTAAATCTAGAAGTACTCTATGAACGGCCTCTTATTCTATCCAAGTGCAGCTATATTATCTTTCTAAATGTTTCCAAGATCTCACGACTTCATTGTCATCAAGGCTTACAATATAGCCTCCATAGCCTGTGCCCAAAGCATCACTGTAAACTGTATTGTTGAACTATACTCGGATCACTGCCATTCAATGTAACTGTGTTTTCCTTCCAGAAAACCAGTTCATCAAAAGCTTCACTGTTCAGAATAACAGGGGCATCCCAACTTGCTCTTGTCAAAAGACAGTCGTACATACTTCTTGTACGTAATCTCACAACTGGGCTCATAGCCCCTTGCATCGATATAATTTGTTCAATAATTAAAGCCAAAAATCTGACTGTGACCTTAATTTTACCTTTACAAATCTTGTGCATAACAACCTGTAGAGTTTCGCTCAATTTTGATTGCCTTTTATCAGTTATGTTTACTATACCTTTCTCCATGTTCCACCCTGAACTTAACCAAGTCACCAGTGGACTTGGTACCCAATCGCACTTCTCTTCAGCGAAAAGAAAACCTTCTGATTTTAATACTTTTTTCTGCAGTAATGCTACACAAATATGGGGCCTATGTTAAGCTACGTTCCATGCTGGTAGCTATTTAATATAATACTTTGAAGGAGTTACCCAAGGACTATCATTTCAAAATTCTACTGAAATTGTTCAAGCAGTTTCAGAGGAGAAGATCTTTTTATGCATGTCCTAAAGAGCCCCATGTTAAAATAGGTTTTGCTACTGGTGGCCATGTCAGAAGACGGATCAGCACCAAAATAACATACCTGGTCAAAATCTCAGAAGTTCCATTGTGCAATAATTAAATTGAATCCATTCAGTGGTTTTCTCTTTGAGGGTCCAATTCATTGCTGGTGGCAATATTAGATGATGGATCAGCACCGAAGTAACAACACTTGGTCAGCTTCTCATAAGCATCATTTATGCAAAGCTTGCTTTAAATCGATTCAGAAGTTCTCTAGAAGAATATCTGTTGTTAAATTAAGTTCACAGCTTGTGACACTTGGTCAGCACCTGACAGGCATCATTCATGTCATGTTTGTTTTAAATCCATTCAGCAGTTCTCTAGAAGATCTTGTGTGCATTTCCGATAGAAGCCAATGATGTCGTCATGTAAGATGACGGATCGGGACCAAAGTAAAAATACGTAGTCAGTCAGCGCCTCATAAGCATCACTAATGCCAAGTATTGTTCAAGTTAATTCAGTGGTTCTAAAAAAAGTTCTTTGTATGCATTTTCTTTTAGGGTCCAATGTTAAAATTTAGTTCCATGCTGGCTGCCATGTTGAATGTCTGGTCGGCAACAAAGTAACAACACTTCGTCAACACCGCATAAGCATAATTCATTCCAAGTTTGGATCAAATCCATTCAGTGGTTCTCAAGTAGAAGTTCATTGCATGCATTTTCCCATAGGGTCCAATGTTAAAATTAAGATGCCACTTGCGGCCAAAGTCGATAATGGATCGGCATGAAAGTTACAAGACTTGGTCAGCACCTCATACGCATCATTGACCACCAGCATTCATGCCAAGTTTGGTTCAAATACATTCAGTGGTTCTCAAGTAGAAGTTCATTGCATGCATTTTCCCATAAGGTCTAATGTTAAAATTAAGATGCCACTGGCGGCATAGTGGATGACAGATCGGCATCACAGTAACAAGACTTCGTCAGCACCTCACAAGCATCATTCTTGCCAAGTTTGGTACAAATCTATTTAGTGGTTCTTTGTATGTATTTCCCATCAGATTAAATGGTAAACTAAGTTCCTCGCTGGCGCCCATCTTGGAAGAGGTCGGTAAACTTCACCATTTTCATTAAAATGTAGTCCTTTGCATGCTGAACATTTTTGCAATTTAAACTTCACCTCTACCTCCAAGCGTTTTTGAAATATAATACAAAAAGTATAAAATCACGAAAAACTCATATATAGGTACTTTGGTTTTCTTCAATATTTCCATGTGGGTAGATCTTAACATGCTGAACATTTTTGCAATTTAAACTAAACCTCTATCTGTTATTGGTTTTTAATTAAATAAAAAAAAATATTAAAATTTTGAAAATATTACGAAAAAAGGGTAATTACTCTTACATGGGTCATCAGATTTTCTTCAAAATTTCAACAGGGGTAGATCTTGTCATGCTGGTCATTTTTATCCCATTGTCTAATTTTTGACATCTGTAACGGTTTTTCAGTTATTTGCCAAAAACTGTAACTCACCCCTATGTTCTGTTTTTAGTAACGGCATCCATGTTGTTTAACTTCAGACATAGAAAATAATAAATTTGAAACTAGATACCCTAGTGATGTTTCAGTTGAAGGTCGGTTCAATTTGACCCGGTGCTTTCAGAGGAGAAGATTTTTGAAAGTAAGCTAACGACGGACGGACGGACGCCAAATGATGGCAATAGCTCACCCTAGCATAGCCAGGTGAGCTAAAAGAAAAAACGTTATTTTTTTTCATCTCCTTATTTGTTCTTTTCTGAATGAAAAAAAAATGCCAATTTTTTTATCACTGAAATCTCATGCACACTGGGAAAAGCAATGAGGGAGTGATGGTGGTGGTGGTAGTCGTTATCATACTTCGTTTGCTTCAAGGTATATGGATTTTGCTAAGAGGAATATCAACATTGGACTTGTTATCAATTTTAGTTTAAATGTTAATGGATGACCTTTTAGTTAAGAGTTCTATCTTCTTTTACGTGTTAAAGAATGGAAAGCGTTGGGGCTGTAAACTTTGCAGATTTTTAACCAATTATTTATTATATTAAACTTCAATATATCAGGGATATAAATAATCTTTCACTGTGAAGTCTACTATGAATTCATTCTTTTTAAACCATTGAAATTAGTTTGTAATTTTTCAAAATAATTGACAAAATGCTGCAAGTGTCTGTTACAATCTATATAGGATCATATAACACATTATTTTGGCCAATTATCAATTTGTCGTTCATTTTTACCAGTCGTAAAATGATTTAAATACCGTTAACTATTTATTGTATTTTATTTATTTTAAATACAGCTTTTTTGTATTCGTAAATAAAAGGATTATTCTTTTATGACTAAACTATGAAGTGAAAAAAAACTCTTTGCTTCTTGTTGATCATGAATGAAGTTGGAAAGTTCCTTCTCATGGTTAATATAAAAATCATTAGTTGCCAAGCTTTCATCTATATTAACAATTTGATTTTAGTGTACTATAAGATTATTTTTCAGTTCATTTTGAAATAATGTATTGAATCTAGTTGGAACGGTCACACTTTCAGAAAAGAGGTTTAAAATCAATACAAGGAATATTCAAAATTTCAAATATGTTTTCCCTTTTATACTTTTCCCAGTTCTAGATCATTATCACACTATAACAGCATTAAAACTTTCGACTTCTCCACACTTAACACTACTATTCCTCATGAACAACTCAAATCTCGACTGAAAGGTTTAATTCATAGATGTTTCTCACGTAAGAACTGTGAACGAAGATATAGGTAAATTGTTGTCGGTAGAGAACAAGCCTACTTTGTGAAAAATGACTCCGAATCGGAGAAAAATATACAGAGGAAGAAGTGATTAAAATGTTAGAGTTTCTGATCGACAATATATTTGTCCAGTTTGGAGGACTTGTTTTTCAACAGACTATCAGAATACCTATGGGCACATACTGTGCGCCTCTCCTGGCCCATCTGTTTCTTCACTCTTATGAAGCTGAATTCATCGAAGGGATTCTTCAAAATAAAAATAAAAAACTGACCCAATCCTTCAGTTTTAGCTTCCGTTATATAGATGATATTTTTTTCACTAAACAACCCTCGCTTTGGTGATTTTCTTCATTTGATCTATCCAAAAGAGCTCGAAATTAAGAGTAGTACAGACACTTCTACACCAGCCTCGTTCCTTGACCTTCACCTTGTAATTGACAACAGAGGTAGACTTCAAACTAAGCTCTACGACAAACGCGATGACTCACCTTTCCAATAGAAAATTTCCCTTTTCTTTGTAGCAACATCCCAACAGAACCGGCATATGGAGTTTACATCTCCCAGCTCATTCGCTATTCAAGAGTCTGTGTTCGATACAGTGACTTCCTTGATAGAGCCCGGTTGCTAACAAATAGGCTACTTCAACAAGGGTATGTTACCCAAAACTTGAAGTCATCCCTGCAGAAGTTTTACGGTCGACATCGCCATCTTGTGGACCGCTATGGGATATCTGTTTCCCAGATGACAGCAGATCTTTCCCTTTAAAGCTTAATTGTTGTTTCCTCCACCGGATTTGACTTTACTACCGGATTTGACATGTTCAACACGGCGGGTGTCTTATAAGAAGCAGGAGATGCTAACTCTTCCGGTGCACCTGATCTCACCCATGGTTTTTTATTTGGTCCGTGTTGTTCATCTTTGTGTGTGTGTGTCTTCATTTTTCTTTTCTCTGCTGTACCCATGTTGTGTCTCTGTTTTTTTCCCTTTTTTGTTTCTGGTGTTGCCATTGTCCTTTGAACGTTCGCTTTTGGATTGACGGTTCGGTTCTCACTTTCTTTAAAGGAGAAGATATCTTAATGTATTTTCCAATAAAGGATGGGTTGCATTAAGGCCTTAAACCGGCCCACTGATTTGCAAAAAAATAAATTTAGTAAAGTCATAATGTCATAATGTCTTTTATACCTTTCAACACAAAAACATCTGTAGTTTTTAACAATATTAGATTTTTATCAAAACATTGCTTCATTCCATCGAAATTAACTCATTTCTTATACTTCATGGCAATTAACATTGAGCCTAATGAAAAATTGTCAACCTGGGGTATATTCAAACTCAATTTTAACCCTGCCTTGCATTCGGAACCAAGCTGATAATTTTACAAGAAATTACTTATTTGATAAGTATTATGCATGCAAAATGCCAAGCTGGTTCCGCATGCAAGTCATATAAAAAATGAAAAGCAATGTATTTTTAAGGTTAAAATTCAGTGTATTTATGATATTCTATTTTGTTATTTGTCTCGTTTATCTAAGATTGATCGATTCTTATATGTACAATAAAGCTTAATACACATCAAAATTCTTAGTAAATGTGGTTTTGCTAGTATTCTATACCTTGAAGGAGATCTTTTCTAGCCTGGCAATTCGCCAAATAAGGTGAAGATGTTTTTGAAAAAGAGGTGATATTTATTTTATTTTTTTCCTTAATTGTTTTTCCCGATATAAAATTATGTTTTTTGTGAATTTTAAACACTATTTATGAGCCGTGGCATATTCAATTGCCTCAAATCATCATCCCTGCATATGTCAAAAAATATTCTGAGGAAATTTGATAATCTTTTTCCAATTTCTTTGTATTTTCAATTTAGTTTGTTACTTATGTTACCTTTGTGTATTATATCTTCAGTTTTATAACTCTCCTTTAGAAAAAAAAAATGTCTTAGAAAAAAGGTTTCCTCTCTCAATATAGCACAGGAGCCCCTAGAACTTTCCTATAGAGGTTATATTTGGACAGAAATGATGTTTAAATACATGAATCTAACAATCACCTTTCGTAGTTAAAATATAACAGATACATGCATCTTTAGTTTTACAGGTCTCATTTGTAATTCATAATAAAACTCATAATATTTAATGCACATATTCTTAAAATGCACCAAATAAAGCGCAAAGTAACCACATTGCAACAATCCATGTCTCAGTGTTTGAATTCGAAGGAAAATTTGGAAGATTGAAGATTAAAAAAAAAAGATTCAAAAACATATTATAAGGCATAACATATGTTAATACCAAACAAAGCGTTGGAAGTCGACAAAATCATTTTATTTAAGTCCATCAACTTGATATATTGCTTCAAATATAAAAATACAGATAGAAATAAAAATCAGACGAGCACAAAATTACAATTATATCCAGATAATATAAGAAAATAGAATGGCTTAAGACTCCATTTACCTAGATTTTGTTTAGATTTTTCTCACAAAGAGTAATCAGCATTAAACTGTATTATATCCTTTGAAAAAAGAAATTGATTAGCAAAATAATTATATCATGGATAGAATAGTACCATTTGCAAATTATTTTAATATCAAAATGAGGTTCATTGTTGCTTTGGCAATGTGCCAATCATTATTTCTTTTGACATGAGTTCTAGTTAAATCACGTGACCTGTACATGCGGTTTTTGATATTTTATTGAACAATCTAAACTACATTTATTGTAGGTTACATGGAAACATATTATACAAAATTCTAAGTGGACCAGAAAACGGCTTTATAGCAACCCATCCTTTCCATGCTCTATTAAGTTACCCGCAAGATATAGCCATTTTCTGATGCATATATGTAGTTAAGCAGTGCGTGCGTAACATCACTTTGCAAACTTTCAGTCTACCTTCAGACAGAATCTTCAGTGTACAAGAATGTAATGAAAGAAGTACTCTGGTGAGGAGCTAAATACTTTTTTTCAAACCTTGATTTTTGCAATGTTCTTACCCTATAAATTCAATATATAAAGAAAAAATTATAGGTTGCTGTGCACATTATTTTGATACAGATATTTGAAAGCAACCAATTTAGCACTTTTGCTTATTTTTAGCCATTTTGCCAATTTTTGACCATTTTCATTGAAAAAATCTAGCTTCGAGTATTTAACTTCTTTTCATACTTTCTGAAAAGCTATAAACAGAAGGCATGAATAAGTTGGTCCCCAAAAATCACATCTTTGTGTCGATATAAAAAGTTTTGTCCCATTTTCATGCTTTTTATGGGGCAGTTTCGATATTTCAATATTCCCTAAAAAGGTAGATTTTCGGGCGATGGACATTTGCTCAAATTTACCTGAAAAACAGAGGGACATTTGCGCAAATGAAAGGTGGACAATCGCGCAAAAAAAAAGTGGACGTTTGCGCAAACGATTTTTAATTACCTTTTGTAACTTAAAAGCCCGTTTGCGCAAACTACATGTTGAACCTCCATGAAGCAAGTATTGAAATATAATTTTTGGAAACAATTTTTCATATATAAGATAATATAAGATACATCAATGATGAGACTGTAATTATTAGAATTGAAACGGAAACACTTGTTGCAAATACAACAATGATGAAATATTACGCGACTACACTTCATTATATATAGTCATAATTTCAAAGCTCGGTAGAACTGACTTGTAAATAGATTTTTAAACTGTAAATAGTGCTACTTTAACGTTTTAAAATTAGTTCTTTATATTTGAGAGACTTAATATTCCTTTACGATCTACGATCTCACGCCCACTGAAAAATATCCTAAATAAAGTTTTGCGCAATTGGGTGCAAAATATTAAAAAAGAAGTCAGTAATACTTTGCGCAAATGTCCACTTTTCGTTTGAGCAAATGTCCTCTTTTGTTTTGCGTAACTGTCCTCAATTTTTTGCGCAATTGTCCTACCGTTTTGCGCAAATGCCTATCGCCGAGATTTTCTAAATTTTTTAAACAGTAAATGATTTAAACCTCATTTCTTTTGTGATTTTTAATGGCAAAAAAACGTTACACTATTTTTAAAGAAGCATAAATCTTAAGTGAATTTTTTTTTCATAAAATGGCTTTTTCTAACATAGGACCTATTTTGTGAAAAATTGACATAAATCCAACAGCCAATGAGGGCATTAATTTTCAGTTTGAGATTACTCTGAAACTACTTGATAGAAATGAACAATTTTTGACACAATTTTAAGATTATCACAAATTTTATTAATTCATTGCTTTTGTATTAAAAGTACGTCAAATAATTGTAAAGTTATTTTCAAACGAGATTTCAACGAGACTGAACCATGACCAGAATACATTCTTAAATAGGCATTTCAATGGCCAGGAAGTCAAAAAAAGCTACGGATTTTGTGAAAAGTGGCAAATTTATAATATACATATGTTGTATAGCTTTTAATCTTCAAATTTGAGAGTGAAATAGTATATAAAATGGTATCATATAGCTATATGTGAGTATCTCTTTAAAGAAACTATGTTTTCCTTTCCCTAAAAGACAGGTTTAAAACGGTCAATTTGTCGTAAATTATGTTTTGATATTTCACATAATACATTTTACTTTAAACACTTTTTTACTTGATCCCTCAATATAAGTAAGATGGCATACTGTTATGATGCCATCGCTACATTCATCGTCTCTGCATTGGACATCATTCCTTATCGCAATTGTCGACGTTCACATATTACATTTTTTGCATTTCATTGTTACTTAAGTTCTTAGTATCAGTTATCGCCTGTTTTCAAAAAGATACATCGCCAAAAATCGAATGTTTTTCACCAACATTTCAAAGCTATAAACAATGCATAAATTTGCTTTTATATCGCATATACAGGATGTAGTTTTCTTAATTTTCTTTTTGTTTTTCTAAGGAAATTAACTCTCCGAAATTGTTACATTTGAACAAAAAATATTACAGCAAAATATTATTTACATTTTCCTAACTTCATTAAGGGAAAATTTAATTTGAGAACAATGATTTGTCCTTATTGGTCAAAAGAGAGTAAATTTTTGGATATATGAAAAACTTATCATTACATCTGAACAAACACCGTAAATGCGACTTTTGGTTCGTTCAAGTTAGGATAGAACCATTATGGATTTTTACTCAGTAATATTTATTGACTAGTTAAGGTTTCAAAGCATCTACCAATGCAACACAATTATTGTTCAGTCTATTGGATTTTAATCGTCAAAGATTAAGTGCTGAAAGCATTCCATTTCAAATTTATTCGTCATGTAAGGCAGTATATAAATGTGTGTGATATAATAAAAGTGTAGTTTTTCCTTTGATAATGTGCCTTCTTTTTTTTGTAGCTCGAGATACACAAAGAAATGTTATATGTTTTGGCAGAGTTTTGAATTAAAAAAAGAAACTCTCAAGAGCTGTATCGCTGACCTGGACCATGGCCGATACATAAAGTCAAATAAACTTCTATGTTGAAGGGTCGTTTTTTCAAACTATGTAAACAAATCTTGATGTTACATGATCCAACTTGAATAAACGTTTTCCCTATTGCCTGCCATGTTGGATAAGTGATGGATCTACAGGACACAATTTAAAATTTATGCTAAAGTTTATTTCCAACTGACCAAATGGTTTTAAAAGAGAAGATCTTTGACGGTACTCCAATGGTAAACTATGTTTCCAATAGATAGCCAATTTCATAAGGTGCAGACTTGAAGAACATCCATTTTTATGGGGACCATCTAAGATACATGATCAATTTTTGTTCTAACTAGCCCAATTGTTTCAGACGAAACATACTTTGTTTGCTCTTTCCATAGGGTCCAGTAATAAATTAAGTTCCCTGCAGGTGGCAATGTTGGATGACAGATAAGTAACAATACTTAGTCGGCACTTCATAAGCATTTCCTTCATGCCATGTTTGGTTCAATCCATTTGATCGTTCTCAAGACGACTTTATTTTTATGTAAGATGCATACGAATCACCAACTGCTCATTTAAGACTTTGTTAAATTGCAACAGTCTAGGCAGGTTATGAAGCCTACAAGCTGCTGCTTCATAGCTGTTTTTCTGATTCATAAATGTAAGCAAGATTTTGTTCAAAATTTCAGAGAGGGTAGATCTTGATATGCTGAACATTTTTCCAACTTACACATCACCGCTTTCTGTTTTAGTTTTTAAAATAAAAAATAAAGAAATGCATATTTTTTTATGAAAAAAAGGATGTAACTCCTAGACGGTTTTCAATTTTCTTCAAAATTGCAGTGCAGATAGATCATTGCATTCTGAATAATTTTATCCCACTGTCAGATTTCGTTATCTGTAACGGTTTTCGAATGATTGACCAAAAACTACGATTTACTCCTATGTTCTGTTTTTTAGCAACGCAGCGATATTATTCATCGGATCATAATAAAATGATAATCGTTGCAGGTAGTATGTCATTATAGATGATTACTATAAAGTTTCAAGCCAATCACTCCGGTGGTTTCAGAGGAGAAATTTTTTTGAAAAAAGTGTACGACGGACGACGGACGCGGGACGCAAAGTGATGACAAAAACTCACCCTGGCATAGCCAGGTGAGCTAAAAATTCGCACAGTTGCATCCTTTATTTTGTGAGTAAACAATTGCAAGAACAATATGACGTCATTTTGAGCAATACACAAAAATCTTTACACGATAACGTGTGAGATGTCAATTCAAAATCAATTTGATGTTGTTTTGTCGTTTCATCAAATAATTATAGATATTTTATTTTACGTTTAACCATTGTCTTAAAAAAGGAGAGTTTGGTCGTTTCCTATACAATTTTTCAAAATATATACCTTATTGTCCTGTAACTGAGAATAATGTACCAATGCTTTACAGTGCTTTGTTCCATCGGCATCTTTTAATACCGCTGCACTATGTTATCAGTTTTAGGGATTGTCTTGTTTTTCAGATTATTTGTACTTTAATGTGCAAATAACTAAATACCGAAGTTGCTGTGAATTTATTTTCTGCATATGCGCATTTCGACAACTTATGTCTCTTCAGTGCAGATAAAATCAAAAAGTTTGGAAGACCATCAAGTCAAATATGTTAAAAAACTGATAGAGAACAAATACCCAAAATGATCTAAATGTAAAG
>MJUU01066490.1:68261-82372 GCA_002080025.1 Modiolus philippinarum | reverse complement strand
CCCCCCCAATTGAACCCTGAATAAATATGGCAAGTGCAAATTAAGGTGGGTGTGGACACAGTACAAGTGTGGATACAATATGAGTATGGACACAAAGATATAATCCTCAAGAAATAACTTTTCTGTTGAATTCAGACTAAAACCTTTTTTTGGCTCCGACTTATTTTTTTCTAAAAATCATAAGCTTTACAGAAATTCCTCTCCAACACTTTGAATAAACTTCTATCAAGGATTACATTGAAAAACATGTTTCTCTCCCACAGCTTTATTTCAAAATATCTACCAAGTACCCTTTGAAAAAATTTCTTTTGAAAATTGTCTTGGTCAAAAAAAATCATTGCAAAAAGAATCAAAGAAAATCTAACTAGAGGCTCAGACACTGAGCCTGTATCGCTCACCTGACAAAATGCTGAAGCAGGGTTTTCGATGTTCTGCATGGTGGCCATGTTTTTTATGTGAATTTCCCATAGGGCCAAAATGAACTATGTTCTGTGCTGGCGGCCATGTTTTTAATTGGATCCAAATGAAATGAGCAATCTTTGTTAAGGACCTTCAATTCATCATTCCTGTAAAGTTTGGTTGAATTTGCTTCAGCAGTTTCAGAGCAGAAGAAGAAAATGTGAATTTTCCCATTGGGTTCAATGTTAAACCTAAGTTTTGCAGTGGGGGCCATGTTTTTTATCGGATAGAAACGAAATGAGAAATCTTTGTAAAGGACCTTCAATACATCATTCCTGTAAAGTTTGGTTGAATTTGCTTCGGTGGTTTCAGAGGAGAAGATGAAAATGTGAATTTCCCAAAGGGCCAATGTTAACCATCTTCCGTGCTGGCGGCCATTTTTTTTTTATCTGATCAGAACAAAATGAGCAATCTTTGTTAAGGACCTTTAGTACATCATTCCTGTACAGTTTAGTTGAATTTGCTTCAGCGGTTTCAGAGGAGAAGAAGAAAATGTGAATTTTCCCATAGGGTCCAATGTTAAACCTAAGTTCCGCGCTGGCGGCCATGTTTTTTATCGGATCGAAACGAAATGAGCAATCTTCGTAAAGGACCTTCCATACATCATTCCTGTAAAGTTTGGTTGAATTTGCTTCAGTGGTTTCAGAGGAGAAGATGAAAATGTGAATTTCCCATAGGGCCAATGTTAAACTATGTTCCGTGCTGCTGGCCATGTTTTTTATCGGATCGGAACGAAATGAGCAATCTTTGTTAAGGACCTGAAGTACATCATTCCTGTAAAGTTTGGTTGAATTTGCTTCAGCAGTTTCAGAGGAGAAGAAGAAAATGTGAATTTTCCCATAGGGTCCAATTTTAAACTTAAGTTCCGCGCTGGCGGCCATGTTTTATATAGGATCAGAACGAAATGAACAGTCTTTGTAAAGGACCTTCCGCATATCATTCCTGTAAAGTTTGGTTGAATTTGCTTCAGTGGTTTTAGAGGAGAAGATGAAAATGTGAATTTCCCATAGGGCCAATGTTAAACTATGTTCCGTGCTGGCAGCCATGTTTTTTATCGGATCGGAACGAAATGAGCAATCATTGTTAAGGCCTTTAGTACATCATTCCTGTAAAGTTTGGTTGCATTTGCTTCAGAGCAGAAGAAGAAAATGTGAATTTTCCCATAGGGTCCAATGTTAAACCTAAGTTCTGCGCTGGCGGCCACGTTTTTTATCGGATCGGAACGAAATGAGCAATCTTTGTAAAGGACCTTCCATACATCATACCTGTAAAGTTTGGTAGAATTTGCTTCAGTGGTTTCAGAGGAAAAGATGAATATGTGAAAATTTTAACGGACTGACGGACGGACGGACGGACGGACGACGGACGCCAAGTGATGGCAATAGCTCACACTGACCCTTCGGGTCAGGTGAGCTAAAAATCAAATTATCCCACCTTTCTGGTTTTGGACAATAATATTATTCTTACATGCACATCTCAATATAGCGCCCTTCCCTTGTGTAAAGTTTCATTCAAATCCTTCCAGTGGTTCAAGAGGAGCTGCGATTACAAGGTTATCTGTGCAGATGCAATCAATGAAAAGTCAAAGTCAAATTATCTCCCTTCCTGGTTTCCGACAATAATTATATTCCTTTATGCACATCTCCATATAGTGTCCTTCCTTTGTGTAAAGTTTCATTAAAATCCTTTGAGTGGTTTAAGAGGAGTTGCGCTTACGCGGTTATCTGTGCAAAATGAATCGATGAAAAGTCAGTCGAATTATCTCCCCTTCCTGGTTTCAGACAATAATCATATTCCTTCATGCACATGTCCATATAGTGTCCTTCCTTTGTGTAAAGTTTCATCAATATCCTTCAAGTGGTTTAAGAGGAGTTGCGCTTACAAGAAGTGTGGACAGACGGACAGACAGATGGACGGAAAGACAGACAGGGTGATTCCTATATACCCCACTAAACTTCGTTTGCGGGGGGTATAATTATACCATCATACCTTCTCATCACATAATAAATATGGCTATCTCCTTCAGAATATTGGCATAATAAAAGAAAGCTTAAAATAATATTGAGACTTTATATTTTATTTTGGAATAAAATTGTTTTGCACAAATAGACACGATTTTTATGATTGTAAAAGTACAACCTCTTCCTTTGACATCAGTAATACACACAAGCAAACAAAACTAAGCAAGCATATCTCATAAACAGGAAAAATTTCAATGACAGAATATAATTGTTGATAATAACATAATTTATTTCACTCCTTTGATAGGAACAGTCAAACTATTGACCTTAAGTGACGAAAATACCTTGTAAATTGTTCCTTAGGATGGAAGTAACAGCTTCCAAACCATTTCCAACACTGAAGGACAATAGTCTGCTGTATTCCGCAGCAAGTTTCATTTAATTATGCAAACAATAAACAGAACCAAGGATTTATCTGAAAACAGAATCAACTTCACAGACTAATATAACGATGCTCCATAATTTTGTGCATGGAACAATTCCTCCTTTAAAAGCTTCACATTTTTTCACATTTTTTTCACGAAAGTAAATTATTGACAGTGACAATGCCAGCAAAAAAGTTACATATGAAAAAAATGTACTGTAAGTAAATAAAAATCTTTGCAAAATAATTTTTACATAATTAATGTAAATAAATTATTTAAATATATCTATATAAATAATAATTAAACAGTAAAATATCTCTCATCTTTAACTTTTAAATCAAAGAAAAAATAAAATCATAATAGCATTCAATCAAAATAGTAATGGTGCATTATATGATGCCACTGAATGTTTGTTTGCAAAACTTTCAAGAGGCACAAATCTCTCCTCTGAACCAAAAATAAAACTTGGACAACTTGGGAGGTATGCAACAAAGACATTGTTATTTACTAAGACATTATGTAATTTTTGTTAAGTCGGAAGCAGAAAATTTACAACTCCAGAACTACTTACATGAAAACTTACATGGAAGACATTGTGTAACTTCCTCCACAGATTTTGGACAGAAATCCAAAATTTTACAAAATTTCAAGGTTTAAAAAAAGCACAACTCTGGAAGCTCTTGGACCTTTGAACCAATGATCGAACTTGGACCAAGTTTTCTGATTAACAATAAACATTGGTCAGGAACCCCAAAATTTCAATAAGCAAAGCACTTGTACCCATAAAACCGTAAAAACTTGTCCTGAGTTTTTGCTTAACAAGTTCAAAGTCAACATATTTTATCATTCACAAGTTATTGGATTAAAACTCTATTAAAATTTTAAGGGGTACAACTACTGATGTGATTGGACCTCGAATCAAATTTGCTTTTTTATAGACTTAAATACAAAATTTGAGTTGTCCAAATGCGCATATGCAGAATCAAAATTCACAGTAACTTCGGTATTTAGTTATTTGAAGTGTCTTATTTTGTTCCAAGATATCAGTCAAGAACAGACAAACAATTATATAAGAGTATCATATTTGAACTCAGTCCTTTTTCTCAGAGGAAATTTTTGTACTAAATAAAACAATTTGGGCTCTTATAATATTTTTTTGCATTTAAACTATATAATTCATTACAATTTAACTTTTTCAACATTACATATAATGCACTTATACGGTTGGTCCTTTTGTACACTCTAGTGTTTGTTGGTCAACAATATATGCACTAGACTGAATGGAATTATATCTTATGCTAATAAAAACTGAAATGAGAACTCTCATTACAATATTTTTTTATAAAATGTGTTTTTTATTTGTTCAAGTTTAAGAAACAGGTCCTTAACAAGATCATTCACCTACATGTGCAAAAAGATTTCATCTTACGTCATATACATTCTGTTATGAACCAAACTCAGTATAAGGGAAAAATACTTTTTGGTGAGGATGGTTTACATAAACACTTATAAAAAAGCAATACCTGATCAATTTTTACTGATAACTTCATGAATGCTTCCTACATTGCACAATTTTATGAATGATACAAACAAATAAATATCAATTCTTTACATGTAAATAAATCTCAATCAACAATGAATTATAATATGTATTTGATTGCCCTGTAGCTTTTTCTTTCTTCTATCCTTTAAACATTTGCCTTTATATACAAAATAAAGGAAGAAAGAAAATTTATTTGATCAATGTATACATTCTTATAGGATTTATCTGTAATTTGTATGAATTTCCTTTAATCTACAGAGACTGATAATCTCAGTTTCACTGAACTGCACATTATCACGAAATTATTTGGTCACTGTGAAGGCGTCACATGCTGGTTGCTATGCTGACGTCATATTTTGTACCATTTGTCGTGTTCATACGCGTATACTTTGAATGAAGATTACCTGTGCTAAAATAAAAATTTCAACTTTTTTCCATTTAATATGCAGTTTTATTTTAATATCATTTCATGAATTACCGATAAAAGAAATATAGGACATTTTTTTGATACGGACTTTATAACAGCGTAAGGCATTAAGCTCCCCCTGACGGGCTCACTTGAGTCTGTCCGTTATAAAGTCCGTATCAAAAACAAAATGTCCTATATTCCATATTTAATAATAATACCAAATAATAACATTTCTACTTATCACTCGCTTTTCTTGATTTATTGTATTTCCTCATGCTCATGCAATCAGATAACTTTTATTCTAACATGGCTCCTGTTAATCGTCAACCAGTATAATACTCGATAACCATATATTTCGCACATGTGCAAATGGTATCGGAATATGAGTAAACGGGATCAAAAACAACAATGTTTTTAATTTTGTTCATCTTCGTTTATGAAGGAAATAAAGGTTAAGAAAGTTTTTTTAAAATAAATCATGCCATTCAGACATGTAAATATGAATTGTTTTGCTTTCGATCTCAATTTTGAACTTGCATCTGTTTGAAAACGTCAGATTGTGTATTGTGATGTCAGACACAGACAGCAATGGAGGCTCTAGGTTAAATTCGAATATAATGGCCCAGTCCATAGTTAAATGACAATAACCATATACCTGCCATGAATTATTTCTTAAATCTTCAATGAATGGGGGTAATAACAAAATTACCAAACAGAATTGTATAGAGCCAAAGTCAAAGCGGCAAAAAGATAAAGCATGTGGAAAACCAATCGTCCGGACTTGGTACAGGCTTTTCAAAAGAAATGGTGGGTTAAACTATGGTGCACCAAACCTCTCCTTCCATTGTGGTAGTGTCCGGTAGCAACTCAACAGCAATTGCTATTGAAAGGTCCTAGGTAGTAAAAAGAAATCATCATCCCAGTATTTAGTATAAAAAGAATCTTGAATCAGAGTTTGGACAGAAACTTCAAATTTTTCCACAAAGCCTGGGACTGGTATCTATTAATGAGCTTTCCTTATGATCGTATGAGAAGGAATTTTTTTTTTTTGGAAGCCTTCAGTAATAAGGGGTCATGAAGATAAGTATGTCTAATGAGAAAGTCTGTATAGTTTGTGTGATTGTATATTACTTCAAACAATTATTTGAACAATACATTATATTAATATATACTGCATCTAAAACTCTATCATGACATACCCAACTGGCATTCTACCATTTATTTCACATGGAACTTTGACTTTAAAGTAATTATATGTACCACTTTATAGAATGTACCATTACATGTAACTTGTGGCCAATTAAATGTATGTATTTTGATGATATCTCTCATCTTAATAATAATAACACTATTGAACAGAGATTAAGTCAGAAAACACAATCCTAACATTAATATTAGATAGACATTTCTTTTAGAGAGCAATTCATGAATGGAAAATTCAATATATGTGTATCTTTATTTCCTTTCATAAAAATACATGTATAAAGAACACCCTTTTAAACATAATGACATTCTAATGAGCGATTTCATTCCTTAATACAGCTTTACATTGTGTCAACATTTATAAACATAAATTTAAAAATGTATATATTCAGTTTACATAATAATTGCATTAAACATAAAATGTAAAAATTTGGAATGTAAAAGTTAATTGTGACAGGAAAAAATATATTTCTGTGGAATGGTTTGCTATTCCTTGGACGGAATAAAAATAAAATAGTGTTAAATTCATATAAAAATATACAGGACGGAGGATATTTTCTTTAAATATCAAATTATCATTCTCAAATAAATAAGTAGCTATGCTTTAAATAACACACAAATCAAAAAATAAATATTATTGTCATTCATTTAACAATCTTGGAATTCTTTACAACTATAAGAAAAACTTGATAAATATAAATTTTCTAATGCATAAAGCATTTTTTCAAAAGTTATATCAACAATCAATGACAAAATTGTCCAGATCATACAACAACTGACCCTGTATCATTGATAATTGAAGCATTTTCTTGGTCCTTTTTTACAACTGAAATCTTCCACTTTGATCTCATACAAATTCATAATGAATAAATATATCTTTAGTCGAAAAAAGTATCTAAAGTACAATGGAACTTCAATAGCTCGAACTGCAAAAACTCGAGCACCATGGATGCTTCGAATCCTTTTTGTGGTCCCTTGGTTCAAATTTAAAGATAGTTCGACCTCGATATCTCAAACATTCCTTTGGTTCGAACCGTTTTCATTGGTCCCCTGTGTGTTCGAGCCATCCAAGTTCGACTGTAATATCTTTCTCTCATTAGTGCCAATATCCACTATCAGAATTAGTGAAATTATGTCTAAATGTGGCCTATTATTAATATGTACAACAATCATTCACATGAATTCATTTACATATTTGAATATTCATATCTACTAGGCAAAAATATACAAAATATTGTATGAATATGAATATCATTACAGATCATTCAAAAATGAAATTCTTGCACAAAATTGTTTGAATTTAATGAAATTCCTATAATTATATCATGATTAATGTGGTTAACACAAATAGCACATTATGACATTGTCATATTATTATCATATCATGAGGACTAGTCCTTGTCCTTACTTACAAAATAATGTAAAATCAGAAATTAAATGCAAGTGATATGACATCACCAGTGTACATAACTTCTAAATTTACAGTAGATATTGTAAAACAAAATGTTTTTGTTAGCATATGGAGATCGATGACTTCCACATAAATACTGCTTAATCTTGAATGAGAAAAGAATGTGGCAAAAATTCAATAAATTAATAAAAGCATGAACAAATTTTCCCTTGATCTGTCTTCCACTTACTGCAAAACTAATTTTAAGATCATTTTTAAAAAAATATATTCAACTTTGTAACTTTTATTATCATATGATGTAATTAGACTATAGGCCTTTTCAGAAAATCATTTGGCCCGCTTCTCGATTTCGATTTTTTAAATACAGTGGATTCCGCTTAATTGCAAAGCCCATTTGTCAGAGAAAATTTTGCGATTAAGCGGATTTTTCGATTAAACGAAAGCCTAATACAGACCGGAAGTACAGAACAGCTGACGACAATTACGATACCTCTGACTGCATGTATCAATATTGTGAAATATTTGTGAAATATTTGCATTTTTGTTTTTATTGTTTGAAATTCAATCAATAAAAATTTTATGTTTGTGAAAAATAAAGTTTTATAAACTTCTAGTGTTGTTTTATTCTTGTCTGGGATCGAGAGTGTAAGTACCTGTGTGACCTTTGTTGACCTACATTCAATAATATGTTTACATCGTAGATATCTGTTATTCCATTACACTGTAGTAATGATAAACAAAAAAAAATGTTTTTTTCTGTGTTTTATTTGTACACCAGGTTTGTATCATTGTTGAAATTGCTTTGTCCACAATCTAGGACATCTTTGACAAATTGTGTATAAATAGGAATAGTGTCACGTGACCAATACATGAATATTTATAAATAGGATTCCAATTATAATTAGTCTATTTTATAAATCATAATTAGCATGCTTTTTAAAATTTCCTTTGTTAATTGCCCATTTCCTTTACTCTAATCAATAATTACCACACACATTAATTATGTTTACCTGTAAATCAGATGACTGTGAAAATAGGGGATTCCCCATTTTACCTGTGTATACAATCTTCGAAGATCTTATATTTTATTGAAGTAAGAACAACAAATCAATAAAGAAGAAACACAATTTCTTGTAGTAAATATTTTATTTCAGCAAATAACAGCAGTTGGACATTCATACATGTGATCTGTGTCATTGCCAAACATCCGGTATCGATCTGTTCCAAAAATACACTTGTCAGTATTATGCAAATGTCAAATTTTTGCAATAAACCTCTCTGTTTTGCTTATAAACGAAACTTTCATGCATTTTTAGCAAATTTTCTTTTGCTAATAAGCGAATTTTGCCATTAACTGTTTTGCGATTAACAGGAGAATTTAACGTTATTTGAATGGGAAATGGATCGGTGTTTTGATTTCTTTTGCAATTAACCGAATTTTGCGATTATCAGGTTTGCGATTAAGTGGAATCCACTGTACAATGAAACAGTTCCGGTTATCGAGCCAACACGACAACTGTTGTTTATCCTGAACACAGTTCATAACACTATTTATATTAACATTACTAGGCCATTGTTTACAGTGACACTGCACTATTTTTGTTAAAATTAAAATGTATTCAGGGTTTAAGTTGTGTATTGTTAGCAAACCGTAAGAGTGATAACCGGAAGCAAAGAGTGTATCTCCATTTGATGGAAGAGTTCCAATCCAGGAAAAGATAACACTTTTTGAAAAGGGCTATACCTTAATGTTTAGTAATCATGTGTATATACACAATAAGCTATCCATGATCTTGCAGTAAATTTTACCATCAGACTGAGAAAATATGCTCAGTAAATGAGGAAAAGCTCCTTTGTAAGCTTTAGATCAAATTTTAGTTTCTAAGACCAGAAGAAAACTAGAGGCTCAGAGACTGAGCTTGTATCGCTCACCAGACAAAATGCTTCTATGCCATGCATGACCAAAAAAGATGTATTTTACCAATGAGGTCTAATGATAAGCTATGTTCTCCATTGGCACAAGTGTTTTTTTTTGGGTTGATCCTATTGAAATGAGTAATCTTTGCAAAGGACCTTCAATACATCATTACAATACAGTTTAGTTAAATGAGAAATCTTTGCAAAGGACCTTCAATACATCATTCCAATACAGTTAAGTTAAATTAGCTTGAATAGTTTCAGAAAACATAATCAAAAGAATGGTTTTACATACCGGGCTATGATGTTCAACTATCTTCTACACTGGAGGCCATGTTTTTTGTTGGATCGACATAAAATGAGCAAATTTTGTAAAGTACCTTCCATACTCATTCCTGTAAAGTTTGGTTGAATTTGCTTCAATCCTTTCAGAGGAGAACATGAAAATGTGAATTTCCCATAGGGTCCAATGTTAAACTATGTTCCTTCCTGGCAGCCATATTTTTCCTCTGATCGGAACAAAATGGGCAATCTTGGATAAGGACCTTTAGTACATCATTCCTGTAAAGTTTGGTTGAATTTGCTTCAGTGGTTTCAGAGGAGGAGATGAAAATGTGATTTTCCCATAGGGTCCAATGTTAAACCTTAGTTCCGCAGTGATTTTCCCATAGGGTCCAATGTTTAACCTTAGTTCCACACTGGCGGCCATGTTTTTTATTGGATCAGAAAGAAATAAGCAATCTTCGTAAAGGACCTTCCATACATCATTCCTGTAAAGTTTGGTTGAATTTGCTTCAGTCCTTTCAGAGGAGAAGATGAAAATGTGATTTTCCCATAGGGTCCAATGTTAAACCATGTTCCGTGCTGGCGGCCATGTCTTTTGTCGGATCGTAAGGAAATGAGCAATCTTTGTTAAGGACCTTTAGTAGATCATTCCTGTAAAGTTTGGTTGAATTTGCTTCAGTAGTTTCAGAGCAGAAGATGAAAATGTGATTTTACCCATAGGGTCCAATGTTAAACCTAAGTTCCAGGCTGGCGGCCATGTTTTTTGTCCGATCGGAATAAAAGGAGCAATCTTTGTAAAGGACCTTCCATACATCATTACTGTAAAGTTTGGTTGAATTTGCTCTTGTAGTTTCAGAGGAGAGGATGAAAAGGTGAAAAGTTTAACGGACGGACGGATGGACGGACGACAGACGGCCGGACGCCGGACGCCAAGTGATGGCAATAGCTCACACTGACTCTTTGGGTCAGGTGAGCTAAAAATATGTACAATAAAAGTCCTAAACTGGCTGGGACCAACAAATTAAGCCAGTTTAGAAAGGGTTGCCAATTCAATAGGATATGTTTACAGACTTTTACTATGGCCTGAACGAAATAGGCCTCAATACACAGATCTAGTTATGGAAATTCACTTAATTGAGTGTGCAGTTTTATACTCCTCACTGACTTGTATTTAATCATAAATCAATGCAATAAATATGATAAGACTCTGCTATTAAAGTTTTTTCACAAATTTTCCTGTCGCTTTCTTTTTTGACATATAACACTTTGTTGCTTGGCAACCAACACATTCAGACATTACATCCCATCCTCATGTTTTATCATTTTAAAATGTGTGAACACAATCTGAATTCCAACATTCCTACTTCAGCTGACATCATCTCCATATCCTACATGTATTGTCTTTACTACCTATAAACAAGAGGAAATATTTCAATGTTTATTAAAGAAAGAGTATATGCACCTAATATTCTTGTTTTGGTGTAGAAAAATGTAACAGTATAACTTTTACAGATATATTTTTGTACAGATTATGAAATATACTGTCGATGAAATTATAAACAATGAAATTTCTAATTAACTGACATCAAAGTTGTCAAAGACATTTGTACATATTTGACAGACACAAATTTTCTGATTTGTGGGTCATTTTCTTGTCTATAAATTTATCTATAAAAGCAGGTTGTAAATTTTTATTTTTTTTTTTATTGGAATGATTTAAGAATCAGCATCAAGTAAAGTATAAAAAACTCTTGCCAACTTCCATTTATACATGTATACAAGACAAACAAAATCAACAATGATGGAATTGCTCCATTTCAATGCATTTGTCTACATTTGGTTTGAATTTTATAGCAGTTAATTTACTTCATGTACTTTCTCATATTTACATCTACTAAAAAGATAAATCAATAAAGGATTTGCCTATAACTGATGCATAACCTAAATGTCAATGACCGATCAATTACTTAAAGACCAAACAGCCTATTGTTTGTATGCACATAACAGCGCATTTACATTGTTTCCTAACACGTCTGTGACGTCTTGTAGAAAATCCGCGAAACGGCGTTTTACTTTCGCGATATTTTAAAAAATAAGATAAGCTACCTGCTTGAAAGGTCNAATGACAAATCAATTACTTAACCTGTTTCATCCAAATCTTAAAACAAGTGTTTAAATTTGCAAACTGTTTAACATTTGGGCATTGATTAAATTTCTTTAAGTGGTTTCCTGTCATTTTTTCCTTTTTTTCCCCAAATTACATGGCATTCTTTCTTGTTCAAATTGTGACATTTAAAATATTTCATCACTTTCAATTGTAAATTTCAATTTTATCATGCCTCCTACATCTTAAAAACATACATAGATTATCTCCCTTTTGTGAAGGAAATATACCTACCTGTTATTATTGTATTTCCTTCATAATTGAATGCACAACTAAATATTTCATCTGTATGTCCTTCTAGTATTTGTTTACATGCCCCAGTCTCTGGATCCCACAGTCTGGCTGTTTTATCTGAACTGGCTGTTAATACTGATGTACCTTGTGGGTTAAATGTAATCTACAATAAAATTATAAAATAATGATAAAAATGTTCTCTGTGTCAGGTCATCTCCGATATTAAATACAAGGAGACAATACATCCTCCCTTAAGGCCTTAACACTTTGATATTAAATTAAACAATTTGGTTTGTATACATCACTGTCCATACTAATTGAAATTTTATTCTACCAAGTTACATCATAATAGTTTTGTATCACACATGAAAATTATCTCCCTTTACAGTCCATATTAAATGTATATCTGAATGAAAGTTTTGACTTAAAAGTTTGTTGAAATCCATGCTTCATCCTAACTAAAAAATTAGAACAATTAGAATTCATTTGCAGTAAGAGTTTTATCATTTGTGATTAAAAAAAGCAAGAGGACCAGTTTCTTCCAATTACTTTGGAATACTTCTCTTTTGTCAGTTATAACACAGACTGAAAATTTTGATTTTGTATAGCAAATTTTGATGTGAACTTTGTCAATTGAGTTTACATCATGACAAAAGTTAAAATTATTCCTTAACTACAAAATGAAACTGTTTGCCATGCTCTATTTAATTGTAAATTTATCATGAAAATGAGAAAATTATAGAAGTAACGATTTGTAGCTAGATTTTGTTTCAGTGACACATCAGCCATTTTTATATGAAAAGCAAAGGGAAATTTATAGTTGCGTTTGTATTATGGCTATGTCCACTTTTTAACCATGATCATTAACCCAACACACTAAAAGAATTAATCTGTCCTGAATACCAATGGCAAAATATATCTTTTATTATTCTCTCTTATTTACAAATTAATAAAATAAACATAGGTGATCAACAATTACAAAGTTTGCCTCGTTATGGCACGTTGTCGCAGCAACCAAATTTTGCCTGTATGCGGACATACTATCAAAATTGCATGCATATGCAAGGTTACCTGAACCAACAATGTACAGTTACTGAGCTATGAACTCTGATGTATACATTAATGTAAGTCATTCATGCGTAAAATGTACGTTAAAGTGACCCAATTTTGTCTGAATGCTGAGCTACCATCACAGATGCATGCACATGCACATGCAGGATGATCCTACCATTTACAGTACCTGAGATCTGATCCCTGACATGAACTTGAATGTAAGTCAGTCAAGCGGAAAATGTAGGTCAAAGTGACCAAATTTTGCCTGGATGCTGACCTACCATCAGAGATGCATGCACGTGCAAGGTTAAATGATCCTACCATGTACAGTAACCGAGATCTGAACTCGGACGTAAACTTGAATGTAAGTCACTCAAGCGGAAAATTTAGGTCAAAGTGACCTAATTTTGCCTGGATGCTGACCTACCATCAGAGATGCATGCACATGCAAGGTAAGATGATCCTACCATGTACAGTGATTGAGATCTGAACTCGGACGTAAACTTGAATGTAAGTCACCCAAGCGGAAAATATAGGTCAAAGTGACCTAATTTTACCTGGATGCTGACCTACCATCAGAGATGCATGCATATGCACAGTTAGATTATTGTACTATGTATAGTAACTGAGATATGAACTAAAATGTAAATTTGAATGCAAGCCACTCAAGCGGAAAATATAGGTCAGAGAGACCTAATTTTCTTGGAGGCTGTGAGTTAACCCAAGATGCACCTGCATGCAAAGTTTGATGACCCTACACTGCATAGTTACTAAGATATATACCCAAATGTGGACACGGACGAAGACGTGGATGCGGACGCAGCCGCTGTGGGTACTCCAATAGTCCCCCTCAACTTCGTTGAGGTGAACTAAAAAACATAGGTAATCAACGATTACAAAGTTCGCCTCTTTATGGCACATGGACACAGAAACGCAATTTGGCCAGGGTGCTCATTTACCATCCCTTGTGCATGTATACAAAGGCTAGATGATCTTACCATGTACAGTTATCGAGACCTGAATTCAGACAAAAACGGAAAAGTGACC
>MJUU01066490.1:37602-47818 GCA_002080025.1 Modiolus philippinarum | reverse complement strand
CATATGCAAGGTTACATGATCCTACCATGTATAGTGACTGAGATCTGAACTCGGACAAACTTGAATGTTAGTCTTTCAAGCAGAAAATATAGGTCAAGGTGACCTAATTTTGCCTGGATGCTGACCTACCATCAGAGATGCATACATATGCAAGGTTACAGGATCCTACCATGTATAGTGACTGAGATTTGAACTCAGACGTAAACTAGAATGTTAGTCGTTCAAGCGGAAAATATAGGTCAAAGTGACCTAATTTTGCCTGGATGCTGACCTACCATCAGAGATGCATACATATGCAAGGTTACATGATCCTACCATGTATAGTGACTGAGATCTGAACTCTGACATAAACTTGAATGTAAGTCGTTCAAGCGGAAAATATAGGTCAGAGAGACCCAATTTTCTTGGAGGCTGTGAGACAGCCCAAGATGTGCCTGCATACAAAGTTTGATGACCCTACCATGCATAGTTGCAGAGATATATGCCCAAATGCGGACGCGGACGTAGACGCCAGGGGTACTCCAATTGTCCCCTCAACTTCGTTGAGGCGAACTAAAAAGTCACAAAGTCAGTAAACAGGAAGTGGTGATCCGATTTGGCCAAAAAGGGGAGGCGCAGTATAGGACACCATACTGATGCACAATACCAAATATCAAGTGGCTGTCACGTGTAGTTGCTGAGAAAAATGCAACGAAAAAATGTGTAACAGAATGACGGAAGGATGGACAGAGGTAAAACAGTATACCCCCTCCTTCGGAGCAGGAGTATTATAACTTAAAAATGTTTTAGTATTAAAGCTGAGTATCGTGACCAATCTCACGATAGGATACGCATCGTGATATCAAGGTGTGATACGATACTATCAAGATACCGTATCGGTTATGTTTTAATTTTGTTCATCGATGCTTTTCCATTTATTTCGTATGGATAAATGTTCGGGAAATATGAGAAGGCCAAAGTCTTTCATTATATCAAAATAAATAACATACAGACACTTGATTTATATGATGCCGGAGCATCAGTAATGACAACTTCGTCATCCTGTCCATCCAGGTCTACAACATTCGCCATGTTGGCGTTGATAAAATGCAGATCGGATCAGACGCTGTCTAATAATAAACCTGGAAACGGGTATCAAGATTCCGGCGATACGATACACGAATCGTAGGCACTTGCGATCGATATAATAGATTCATCGGTGAATCATTACTCCTCTATTTAGTATCTTACCTTGAACCAGATTTGTTAAAGCCTACATTGGTTAATGGTAAGATATGAGCTCTGAGCACCTGTAAAAGAAATAGTTTTACTTTATTTAAATGACTTTAAAAAAAAAAGAACATAGGAAAGATATTACAGAAGAGGGAAAATACAAAATTCTCCACTTCCTAACAATTTCTAAAGTCTTTTCACATCATTTCTCATTTCTGAAATTATCGCAACAACATAAAAAGAAAATATTTCAGAATTAATCAAATAAGAGGAACAGGAGGCATTTCTTTGTAAAAACAGACTTTCTAGAAATTGTTGTGATCTTTTCCTGATATGAGCTCTCCAGTCAAGTGGAGGTAGAAAAATATTTATTTTCCACTCCCAGGTATTTATTTTTTATCCAGATTGAACACACAGGAATACATTCATTCTAAAAGTGAAATCAGAATGGTGACCCACAGGGAGCAGGGATGGCGCTGGGCTTCGCCAATGTCGCAATTTGCGATTTTATTTTCACTCTGGCGACAAAAAAACGTTCCTGGCGATTTTTTTGACGACAACGTTTTTCAAATCAACCTTCCGGTATTCTTCATTCTTTCTAGTTCTCAGGTAATACCTGTCGTGATTTTTGTTGTTTTAAACAATCATAAGTAATAATTTAATGTAAATTCATAGCCTCTGACAACAATTGAAGTCCATTGATTATTTCCAGTCATCTGTTGATTACATAATTTTTACCTCTCGATCGATATGTTTACCTTTTGAAGTGTTTACCTGAGCATGTGCCAAAATGACTTGTGACAGATACAATTGGAAAGAGTATACATACTCTTCATTTTTTTGTTTAATATCACTTCTTATTTTCATAAATGTTCACGAAAAGAAACTAGAGGTACTGTGGTCCACTGGGCCACAAATGAATACCCCTGCATGCCCAATATAATAAGAAGTTTAAATAAAAGACTGATCTTTAAAGTCAACTGCGTCTTTTAATGTTATTAAAAAAACTTAATTTAGGCGAAGTATCAATATACCAATGTATCAGTAAACAGGAAGTAGTAGGGCAACAAACCTGAAAATAGCTTACACAGTACAACTCATCATCATGAAGCTCCAGACCAAATATGAAATCATTTCCACTTTTGGAAGAAGAGAAAACTTTGACGAAAATTTTCATTAGTAGTGGTATATATAACTAAGCATCAACATACCAATGTATCGGTAAACAAGAAGTAGTAGCGCAACCAACCTGAAAATTGCTTACACAGTACAACTCATTATCATGAAGCTCCAGACCAAATACGAAATCATTTCCACTTCTGGAAGAAGAGAAAACTTTGACGAAAAATTTTCATTAGTAGTGGTATATGAAACTAAGCATTAATGTATCGGCAAACAGGAAGTAGTAGCGCCACAAACATGAAAATATCTGACACTGTACAACTCATCATTTTGAAGCCTAATGCTAAATATCAAATCATTCCCACCTGTAGAAGCAGAGAAAACTTTGACAGTAAAAGTGTTACGGACAGACGGACGGACAGACGGACGGACACCACCATCACTATATACCCTCCGCTTTTACAAAGCGGGGGTATAATGAATTAAATTACGCAATTATGGAGTTGAGTTACTTCCCCTTTTCTATGTTGGAGAAAACGAAATTTAAGAGGCTTATGAGTGTTATTTTTTACTAAAAACTGTATATCAATTCTTATAAAATGTGAAATTGAACTCATTTAAAGACATTATAATGAAGTTTACCAAACTATATGCAAATAATTGCAAACTAAAATTTTGTTTAATCCTTTTATTGATATAATGAAAGTTTAGCTATTTATTTGAAACTTTACAGAATATATGCTATATTACTTCAATCTATCATAAATCAGGGGAAAATTCTGAGGACACCCTAAAGGAAAGCAGTACAGAAAGAATGTTGAGTAATTCACAACAGCAAAGCATTTAAATGTTAACAAAAAAAAAAGAAAATAAATTCCTCAAAACATGTCTCTGCAGATGAAACATTAACGACCTCGAGATTAAAGGAAATAACTATGAAAAGTTTGAAAGTAGTACCCGCAAAAGGCAGCAAACAATTCAAACCGGAACAGCAAAGATAGTAAAAAGAATTTGTACCACTAAAGCAAAAGAATAAAAATGGAACTATTCATTTAGTGTGGAAGAAAGACAGCACAAAAGTCCATGGTCCATCCTAGAAAATCAATAGGGTGCTTCCAAATTGGCGCCAAATTTTTGCAATTGGCGACAAAAAATACAAGTTGGCAAATTTTCTGGCGACAGATATTCAGAAGCCAGAGCCATCCCTGAGGGAGATAAATGTGTTCTGGAAAAAAAGCTATACTGACAATCCACAAGTTTCCAAATGCATTGTTAGGAATCCCATCACTTACATTTATTTATTCAAGTACCTCCAATACCCCCATCCATCACTCTCAAAAAAGTATCACTTAAATAAACATGTTATCAACATAAATAAACATGTTATCAACACTGAAAGATTAGAAATTCTTTTGTGTATGGGACTTTCTAACCATGTTGAATAAAAAGAAAATGACCAGGTATATTTGTTTTGCTGTATAAAAATACTTTACACATTACTTTCTACAAAACTTTCAAACGTTAAGTATTTAACACCACAAGTAATTATATGTATCCATACATGTGGCATTGAGATTCAAAGTAAAAATATAGTATTGAGTTCTTCTATGTCAAATTGAGTTTAAAATCTTACCTTAAATAAATAGAAGTGATGATCATCTTTTTGGGCAAGTTTTTCTTGTAACCCTGTGTTCAGAGTTAAGGAATTTGTATTTCTAAAAATACTCCATCAAGTACAACAAGAAATTTGAACAGTATGTGATGATTTTATTTTCATAAAGTGGTTTTTGCAATGTCCTTTTAAGTCTACCTTTGTCTTCTTTCTTATACATACATTGTCAAACATACAGTATTTACCAATGCATATACAATATATGTACATTGTCGGAAAATATATAATTTATTTGACAAGCTTGAGAAACAGGTAGAAATGCGAGGTTTACAGAGCATTTCTAGCCGGTTTTGCAGCGAGTACAAATAAATTTTATATTTCCCAACAATGTACATATATTGTTTTTATCCTGCAATCATTAAAACCCTGTTTAAAAATACGTTGTCCTAGTGAAGCAGGACAGAGTAGAAAGTAAACAACTTTGGCCATTTTGGTTAAATCTGTGACGCCATAGACAAATTTACACTGTGACATCAAAGTAGTGAGGTTTTAAAACCAGTCGCCCTGTCTTTTTTTCATTCAACATCATAGGCCGGTTACCAGTCTACCCTACAAATACGAAAAAAAGTATTTGTAGGGTCGTATTTGTTTATAAAAACGACCATTAAAGGATAAAATATTGGTTGGCCATATTCAAAAGCATGAAAAGTTTTCATAAAGCTTGTATATTACTACGATGGTTTAATTTCCTTCAACGCTGTTTGCTTGGTATTAGTTTGTCTGTATTAGTTTTATATAGGTCACACTGATATGAAATTATCATATTACACTTTAGTTTCCAGAGTTAAGTATCACTTGTTCAAATTTTTCAACCAATTTCGTCAAACTATAAGCTTTGTAGCATTATGGGCAATAAAAATGGTCCAAGGTTACACTTAAAAAGTGTAAAAAGTTCTATTTGTGTTCTTTTCTAGTTTATGTTTACCGGTATCTACATTCTGTGTATATGTATATCCACATGTTTTGAGAATTAACATTCCTGTTAATAATTTCATATACAAGGATACTAATAATAAGTTTTTGAACTTGATCTGCCTTTGAAGCAGTTATGAGTGGTTCTTTCCTTGAGATTTCATCTACAACTGCATCCACGTCTGTTCTACAAAAACAATTCATATGACATGAAGTAACATAATTCAGATACAGAAATAATTGAATGAATTATACTTTAAGATGTTCCAATAATGAATTGTAATAACAGTAATTGAATATAAATGGGTGACTGTCACCATCATTATTTTATTTTCTGAACCGCTGTGATAAAATGAAGCTTTAGATTATTCTTTCTGGCTAGATAAAAGTTCAATGAAAAAGTTTTCCTTAAACAACATGAACTTACAAAATTTATAGCACTAACAAGTATACTAATGTCTAATTATATCCAAGTATACCAACAAACTAAATTGGCGTCCAACAATTTCAAAGCATACAAACTTACTTTATTAAAAAGCATACCAACATACTATATCAATGCTCATGAGTACTGAAGAATACCAACATATTAAATTAATTTCCAAGTGCACGAAAGCATATAAACAACTAACATTCAAAATGTCAAAATTTGTTGTACATCCTACTTTTTGCAAACAAAGTAGGTCAGAAAGACCCAATTACCATCTGAAGCAGCACCACTCTCTAAGACACATAAACTGACCGTTTGTGATGATTGATGTGCCACACCTATATTATGTAGTTTCTCAGATGTGAACCTTAATGCAAACTTAAACCCAAGTCACTGAAGCAAGAATAATTTATACTTACTCTGGTTTTAAATCTAACAGATCAATTGATTTGGTTTTCAGCTGCCCACCTTGTTCATATTCTAGTATTATACCTACAATGTTAATATTTTGATCAAATTACTAGCTGCTCAACTGATCCCATTTATATCTGAGCAATAATCTAATTTCAGTGTCAACACAAAACTTTACTGCAAGACAAACCAGAGGCTCCCAGGAGCCTGTATTGCTCACCTAGTTTTCTGTTGCCACAATCAAGGTAACATTGTAAGTTTTACAGTTGATCTTCAGTCTCTCAAACTTTCGTAGCTCGATAACCACCAATATCTTGAACTGTATTTCAAGTCTGATTATGTTTTCTACATTTCTTTGAAGGGCTTTTTTGACTTCCAACTTTTCTGGCAGCCATTTGAAAATGGCAGTCAACAAACAATTTTCAACTCTGGTTCTGAAGTTGTGACATCAATATCCACTTGTAAACCAAATTTAATTGAATGTTGAATTTTCCCGCCTTTTTCGTTGGCCATTTTGAAAAACGACAGCCAATGAATAATTTTTAACATTGGTTTTGAAGTTTCAACATCAACACCTATTTGGAAACCAAATTTCATTGAAATCGGACAATGTTGAATTTTCCCTCCTTTCTTGGTGCAATTTTGAAAATGGCGGTCAACAAACAATTTTTTTCATCAGTTTTGAAGTTGCGATATCAATACCTATTTGGAAACCAAATTTCATTGAAATGGGACGATGTTGAATTTTCCTGCCTTTTTGGCGACCATTTTGAAAATGGTGATCAACGGACAATTTTCAACACCAGTTTTGAAGTCGCAACATCAATATCTATTTGGAAACCAAATTTCATTGAAATCAGACAATGTTGAATTTTCCCGCCTTTTTTGGCCACCATTTTGAAAATGGCAGTCAACAGACAATTTTTAACACAGTTTTGAAGTCGCAACATCAATATCTATTTGAAAACCAAATTTCATTGAAATTGGACAATGTTGAATTTTCCAGCCTTTTTTGGTGGCCATTTTGAAAATGGCAGTCAACCAACTATTTTCAACACCAGTTTTGAAGTTGCCACAGCATGGCAAATATTTCATCATGTTACACTTAACTTTCATCTTCTATAGTTTTGGAAACAAAAGACGAAAAATTTGAAGAAAATTTGAAAAAGTTTGGTGAAAAAAGGGCAATAACTCCTACAAGGGTTTATGGATTTACTTCAAAATTTCAGGGTGGGTAAATCTTGATATGTTGAACATTTTTGCAATTTACACTTGACCTCTTTCTGTTACACTTTTTGAAATAAAAAATGCAAAAATTTTGAAAATTTTACGAAAAAGGGGCTCTAACTCCAGGATGGGTTTCAGATTTTCTTCAAAATTGCACATTGGGTAGATCTCATCATGCTGATCATTTTCACTCCATGTCAGATTTTTGATATCTGTAATGGTTTTCGAGTTATTAGCCAAAAACTGCAATTTACCCCTATGTTCTATTTTTAGCAATGGCGGCCATGTTGTTTGACCAGCCGACTAATCCAACACAATTTTGAGAAGCCATACCCTGGTGATGATTCAAGTAAAGTTTGGTTACATTTGGCCCAGCGGTTTTAGAGGAGAAGATTTTTGAAATTGTTGACGGACAGACAGACAGACGACGGACACATAGTGATGGCAAAAGCTCACATAGCCTTTTAGGCCAGGTGAGCTAAAAATGTACAACTTTTTGGTTTGGGCATTTGTTGTTTTAACCAGTATAAGAATTCAAAAGCACAATATAAAGACCAAGTTTGAATGTACTTGGTGGAGACCTTTAAATGAACAGCATCAAGAAAGAAGACAGACTCCCAGTGATGGAGAGAGCTTACCCAGCTATTGCCAGGTCAGCTAAATTCAATGGATGTATATATGCAATCATTGTCATGTTTTTTTGTGGAATTTTGGACTTGGATGTTTTGGCCATACTTCAGTTTCTTTTCGCATTTTGTGGATACAATGAAATCACATTTTTTTCTGAAAGAAAGATTTATCTTTGTTCCATTTTCAGGCTTTTGAAAAATAAAGCACTAGCAAGCTATCAAAAAAAGAGAAAGCTTGCTAGTGCTTTTTATTTTTGTCTTGCATGTGCTAGGTGTATTGTATGAATGTTTTTGATGTATTGCTTGATGTATGCTTGTATTATCCATCCAAAGCATCACTTGTGGGATCCATGATTGTCGAAAAAGTAAAAGACTGCACAAATCAGAAACAGATATTTTCCGGAAATCAGTGATAGTACATTAAAGTGCCACAATTCCAAATTATTGTTTCTATTTTTGTATGCCTTGCAGTTTTTGTTATATGTATACAACTCTTCACCTCCAACATTTGAGAGTATGAACTTCAACCATCATGGATCAGACAAGTGAGGCTTCAGGTGGAAAATGAATGAAACACCACATCTGCAGTTAATGTACATTTTGTAGGCACATTTTGCATACATATTTGTGGAGATAATTTTTTTCTCCTAAACAAATAAAAAGACCACAGCGAAAAATAAGCAATAACAAATTTTTTACAGGACTTTGAAAATTTGAGATAAGGGATCCAGTTGCACACCTGGTGTTTTGACACACAGTCTGGGGACTCCCCATTGACATTGACCCTGGGGCATTGACCTAGAACCCTAGACTAGATAATAGCAGATACTTATCTGCTTATACCTTGACTTATACTCAGATCATTGGTTTCCATGGACTTAAGTGTCTGTTATGACATCTTATTGCCATTCAAAAACAAGGTAAACCACGAAAACTAATGTCCCACGATTACCTATGATCGGGCGGTAATTGTTTCAAAAAGAAAAATGGTTGAAAATCACATCAAAGCCCTTCAGTTTTTTTCCTTCCCAAAATATATCTGCGCAAATTTATTTTAAGTATTTCATTTGTCATAATTTTTTTTCTGAACTGGAACTTCATTTGATTTCCCTCGATTTTTCTGATAGACTTTGCCTTGGTCTCAATACAATGTTTCAATGCCATTTTCACAACCTGATAGCTTGGATCTGATTATCACACACGAAAAACTAGTCTGTGAAATATTATATACACTTCAAGTCGATTCAAGTTTATATGGTGCTACCGGTATGCAGTCGAAGAGTTCTGTGTACGACAGTTCAGATTAAAGACAAGTAATACACTTAAAAATGTCAACGAACAAAGCCATTACTTCTTTTGTAATTTCATACAGGGACAGATCGTATACCTGGAGGATAATAACGCAAAAGGAATCTTTTTAACTTCATCTTTTGGTTTGTGTACGGTATCCAAAAAGAATCAAAATGGTGGAAAAAGGTGCATTGTGGGATAAGCCGCAAGGAGGAGGTAACTCACAAAACGGCGGGAAATAGTTTTCGAAAAAAGTGGGGGGGGGGGGCTTCCAATATCTGGGAGATTTCAGCCCCGCCCCTCTCCCCACATAATTAAATTTTGTTGTTAGTGATGTGATTGTAAAATTCATATGATTTTACCGAATACTCAATTTAATGAAGTAATTTTTTATCATTTCAAAGACCCGTCAAGCTTGATCTCACTTGTCATTTGTGCACACTGAAACAAGAGCAACCTACCGTGAAACCAAATAATCATTTGCCATTTAAGTGAAGGGTGGACAGGGGGTGTCTTTCTCCTTTCTCCATACCCATTGCTCCTTTCTCTCGTACCCTCTCCATTCTCCCGCTCCTCTTTTCTGAGTCCCGCTCACTCTTTCCCAGTCTCCCTCCCCTTTCTCCTTTCTCCCACCCCTTTCTCCATTCTCCGGCCCCTTTCTCCCGGTCTCCCTTAACCATCTCCTCCCCACTTAAGCTATTGAGAAACAGATCATCAAATCATAAAAACTTTCCATGTTCAACAGACAATGAATTCATGAGGTCAAAGTCAAAAGCCATATGGCACACTGTCATGTACTAACTAAGACCAGGCTATATACAAAATATCATTGACCTATCACTTGTAGTTATTAAGAAACAGACCTTATCACAAAAACTTGAGAACTGGACCGTGAAAAAAAGCCACATGGCAGATCCAAGGCCAAGCTATATATCATTGAGCTACAACTTGTAGTTATTGATATTGAGAAACAAACCTGTTGTGAATGTTTTCTCATTATTTCTTTACTTTAAAATCCTTTTCGTTTAGTTAACGTTGGAACGTAATTATCATTGGGTTTTAGCGTAATAATAGAGTAACGTTACTTCCGCCCAACTCTTTACTTGCATGGAACGTCTAGCAATAAAACGATTATAGTATAACACAACGCCTCAGTCTTAATTCCGCATAGTATCGCCACATTTTGGTGCCGTGACCAGGATGAGTAGAAAACTGAAAACCAGCTTTGAAATGAAGTTAGCAACTTAAACCATCACTTGTATCAGTCTCATCTATCTGATAGCTCACAATGTGCTTGTGGGGATGAAACTG
>MJUU01066490.1:16982-37382 GCA_002080025.1 Modiolus philippinarum | reverse complement strand
CCCCCCTTGTTTTTCTAATTTATAAAAATAAAATACTATTTGTTTATTGGAAGCTTAAAGTCTTTATGATGGACCAATTTAGTAAAATTTCCTATTTTCTAAAAATCAATTTACAAACTTGATCAAAATGTTTTAATCTATTCTGAATAACTATATCATACTTATTGTGTCATAAACAAACACATATTATAAATCAGTCTTTCAATTTTTTTTTAATATATACAGAATATTGATAAAATCTGTTTACTTGTGTATGATATTTTATATGTATTATCATGTAAATTATGTATGTTTATATCTATGATCTATCTTGTATGAAGGAGAGGATTTGTATAGGCATTGCCTGTAATCCAATCCATTTGTTTATGACAATAAAATTTTTGAACTGAATTGAAAAAATTGAAAACCAAGAAAGCGGGACATCGAGGGGTACTTGCGAAATTGCTATTGAAAGCGGAAGGCGATTCGGAGGAGTTGATTCAACAGCGTGGTGTGAGGGAACTTTCAACCATTTGGGAAAAACTCGTAAGAAGGAGAAAATCATATCTGAAATCAACGAACTAATCTAGATGTAATTGAAGAGGATGAAATACAGACCGAAATTGAAGATGAAGATAATTACCCATATGACATTGAAAACGTGTTAGCAAAGCTGACGAAAATAAAACAGTCAAAGTTTTTGTTTCAAGTAAGTCTCAACTTAACCCACAAGCTACCAAATTTCATCAAGCATATGAGCAAATTCCAAATGAAACTAAGTCTAGTTTTATAACGCAAACATCTACATTTGCTTTTACTAATACAAGTATGTATCACAAACTTCCCAAACTAAGTTTACCAACATTTGGCGGAAATTTGTTAGAGTGGCAATCATTCTGGGACTCATTTAGCGCCACAATTCATGACAACTTATACCTGAATGACGTTCAGAAATTTAACTACCTAAAATTACAATTGCATGGAGAAGCAAACAAATGTATAGCAGGTTTACAGTTCACTAATACAAATTACGGACAGGCACTTCATGTATTGAAAACTAGATTTGGTCAAACCCATAAAATTGTAAATGCCTATATGCAAAGTCTTATCAATCTTCCAAGTCCGTCATAGAAAATAACAGAAATTACATCAGTGGATTAGAGAGCATATAGGGGAAACACAAGAGTCGTTCGGTAGCCATTTGGTACCGATTATCCTAAACAAATTCCCCGGGATGGTAAAAGAAAACTTGTTACGGGCGCACGGAACAGACCGTCGGAATTTGTCACCGTTAAGAGATGCTTTCATGCAAGAGATATACGACAAAGGAGCGGTCAGAGCGCACATAATGATATAGTATTCAGACGGAATTTACGCCAATGTCCGCATTTATGGCCGGTACTAAACGGAATAATTATCACAAGTGAGGTTCGTAACCTAGCCACAAAGCCGTGTATATTTTGTTAAGATGTCCACGCACTGTTAAATTGCCATAAAAAGGAGTAGATGAGAGAGAACGGATTGTAAGGGAAAACAATTATGTTACAATTGCCAAGGTAATCACAAAGTTGCAGACTGCAAGCAAGAATTATAAAAAATGGAACCATACTAGTATATGTACTAAAAAAATGAGATAAAAAAAAAATCAGTCCGACGCACCGAGCGAAGCTACAAACAGGGAACCAGTTGCCAGTATGCATTCCTACACATCGTTAATGAGGTCACAAGTACTTTTAAAGACAGATATTGCCCCAGTTTCTTCTGACAGACGCAATTTCAACTCGGCAAATGTATTACTCGGCGAAGGCCCGTAGAGAAGTTTCCTAACCCAAGATTTAGCCGAAAAATTGAATTTGAAACAAAACAGTACTGAGACACTGACAATTTCTGGATTTGGTGAATCCAACAGCCAGGTAAGACATATTGAAGTAGCTCAGTGATAGTCTTTCTACAAGCAACAAATATAGATTTAGTACCGATTAATGTACTTGTTGTGCCACAGATTGCCAAACCGATTAGAGTTTGAAAAATCACGAGGAACCAATCAAACTATCCATATCTTACATGACTGAAATTGGCTCACCCAATAGCACACGATGGAGAGTTCGAGATATCAATATTAGTGGGAGCGGATTCTTAATGGAATATAATTGGAGATAAGGTAATAAGAGGACAAGGACCGACTGCCGTCACATCTAAATTGGGATTTTTATTATAAGGACCTACTTATGAAGACACATCGAGAAATGGAAATGTAGAGACATCATCAAAAATGAACATTATCACGCCACACAGTCAAGAGGAGTGCGAACTTCACAAGTTTTGGGAGATTGAGTCGTATGGAACAAAAGGTGAAAATGAATCTACAAAATCAGCGAAGATGGAAATGGAGGAATATCAGGGATCGGGTGTAGTCTGCAGGGGAAATAAATATATTGCCCAATTTCCATAGAGACGATAACACCCCGAGTTGCCAAGTAATGAAGGAATAACACAGTTCAATTCAATTCAAAACATTTTATTGAACATAGGTATGACAATATATATATTTATGTAAAAAAGAATTAAATAACTGGAATGATTGTTCAATCTGTGATAAAATGTACTACATCCTGCTAAGCTCATATTGTCTACATTTATTGACAAATATATACACACAGTTAGTTTTACAATATACTGGCATCCCTAGGAGCAACGAATCCATACCCGTGTGTATGGATACATTTATAAACTGTAAAAATCCTTTATATCAAAACATTAAATTTCAACCTGTTAAACGAAGTTTTATGAAATATTCACACAATCTTTGGTGTAAAGCTGCGACAAAACAGTTTCATTAGTGTTCGGGCAGTAGATATAAAATTATGCACATTTCCCATATCGGAAGTACCAGAGAAAATATGCTGATCGGATCAGATTCTGACCTTTTTAAAATACAGTTTGACGGATTCCTAAAGCTATCATGGCAACCGGGAATAAAGAAACTATTGCCTTTCCCTATACCAGTTGACTCCAATATAGCTAGTTTGGGTATTTGTCGTCCCTTACTTGTCCACAGTTGTATTTGGCAAACTGATTACATTGAAGGCAATGACAATGTAAACATATATGAGGCAATCAGTTCATAGCTAAATTCAAGTTTTTCCAATGTCTCCTCGAATGGTTTATATCGATGTGCAAATCAGCGGGATTACGGGGACGACGCACATCATTTAGCACCAGTATTACGCGGGAACTTCTGACCAATGAGCAAGCTTTGTTTTCGTTTCTGCAGACATGCTTGCAGCAAACCATTCTAGTACCCGATTTCCATGGAAACCGGGAATAATACTACAAAGTTAATGATAATAATATTATGACTAATGGTTTATTATTATTTTGTTACTTATGGTTTGTCCTATACATATAAGTTAGTTAGTATAATGATCTATCAATAAATAGTATTAATGTTCATGAAAGTTCATAAGTTATATTAGATCTATTTTAAAATTCATGGTATTTGTCCAAATAACATTATCAGTATAATATAACATTAAAATTCTGATTAAAACCGCCCAGAATCTCCAATGTATTTTTGAATTGCTGAAAAAATTTCCAAAAATATGGAATAGCACAGAAACGTCTCAAAATATAATTACCCGACTTGCAAAGGACCCGAATATGCTGAAAATATATGGAGATATTATAAAAGACCAGGAAAGTAAGGGATTTATTGAAAAAGTCGAAACAACGGAGAACGAGACAAACTGAGCCGTATCCATTATATTCCACCCCATCCAGTGAAAAGGGAGTCATCTACGACCCCGATACGCATAGTTTATGGTTATAGTTGCCGACAAGACACAGAATCGCATTTCTTCAACACGAGTCATCTACGACCTCGATACGCATAGTTTATGATTGTAGTTGCCGACAAGACACAGAATCGCTGAGCTTAAATAACTGCCTTTCTTCAACACCGCCACTCCTGAATCAAATTAAAGATATCTTAACAAGATTTCGCCTTGTCAAATATGCAGTTTCAACAGATATCGAAAAGGTCTTTCTTCAAATTGGACTAGCACAAGAAGACCGAGATTCAACCGGAATTTTGGTTATTGGACCCAAGCGATCCAAATAGCAGACTTGATATCTACAGGTTCAAGGGGGTATTATTCGGAGCTACATGTTCGCTCTTCATTTTAAATGCGACCATATTTAAACATTTAAAACTAAATCCAAGTAAGACATCCGAAATACTGCAGCGAGACTTGTATGTTGAAAATGTGTTAACAAGCATGGACACAGATGAAGCAGCATTGAATTTCTTTACAGACTCAAGAAAACTACTGAAAAAGGTGGATTCAACTTAAGAACATGGAAATCGAACAACAGGAATCTTATGGAGAAAGTATGACAGGAAAATGTGATAGATACAGATACAGACACTAAAATTCTTGGCATGCTATAGAATACAACTACAGACATACTGACATTTGCTAATGGACAATTCGGAAAAGCCTAAGATGACAATTTTGAAGTAACAAAAATATATATATTGCGGAATCCTCATCAATTCACGACCCATTGGGACTACTAGGACCGTTAATGATAAGGACCAAGATAGTTATACAGAGCCTACGGTTATGTAAAAGAAAACGGACTGTCTGTGAAAAAATACACTTGTTTATTCACATGCGCATGTATACGAGCAATTAATTTGGAGTTAGAAGCGTTTTTTTGCTAGACGATTTATAATCAGGAGAGGAATTCCACAAACTATGTATTCTAATAACGCACCTGCTTTCAGATCAGCAGAAAATGAAATATCAAGATCTATGAACATTCATATTAATGCATTGGAAATTCATCCCGAGAGCAGCGCCATGGTACGGAGGGTGGTGGGAGAGCTTTGAAGGACTAAGAAAAAACGATGATTACAAAAAGTATTAGGAAAAGCGCAAATCAGAACCGATACACTAAGAACAGTTCTTATTGAAATCATATGTGTGATCAAATGACCGACCAATAACGTTTATTTCGTCTGATATTCGAGACCCACAGCCTTTGACGCCTTCAAATTTACTACAAGGCAGAAGCATTGCGTCAAAAGAAGTGGACCATTCTAGGGAGGCGGCAGATGATAGTGACAATAACTTTAAACCAACGGAAGCTACTCGCATGCTTCAGAGAAAGGTAACGCTAATTCAACACCTTTCTAAACGTTGGAAAACCGAATACTTAACTTGACTACGAGAGTTTCATGGAGCGACAGGAGAGAATAGTGCACATGTGGAAAAAGGAACTGTGTTGCAAATTATGGATAATTCGCCTAGACATACTTGGAAACTTCCCACATTTCAGGACGTTATTACTGGAGCTGACTGACGTGCGTGTTGCTAAAGTTAGATCGTCATATGGATTTATTTCTATACGACCAATGGTCCCTTTAGAAATATGAACTATAATCGCCTCATTTTTATTTATCATGGACTTAATCATTTTGAGGCCCCAGAATGTTGTGGAATGTTTTCTCTTTATTTCTTTACTTTAATTATCCTTTTAGTTTGGTAAATGTCGTAACATAATTACCCTCAGTTTTAGTGTAGTAATACAGTGATGTTACTTCCGCCCAACTACTTCACTTGTATGGAAAGCCTAGCAATACAACGATTATAGTAGAACAAAACGCCTTAGTCTTTGTCTAACCTAATCACAAAAACTTAACCTTGGCACTGGACCGTGTAATATATAGGTCAAGGTCACATGATTTTGTGTCCGCCAGATAGAGTTCGATGTAAGCTATTCATGGACCAAATATTATGTTCCTACATCAAAGGGTCCCTATCAAATACCGATAACTTGAGTATGTCGCCGCCGTCATACTTTGTACGCATATGTCTCGCTATACTTTCGTCGCGGTCGAGACAATTACTTACTTTCTTACTTACTTACTTACTATTAACAAATCTATCAATACTGCAGACGTTATACACAACAGAACAAATCTTAACAGTTTACACTGGGATTTATTTAACCTTGTCTGGATAAACTTATAGATCAACTTATTATGCATAATACAGTTCAAACATTCGTTCATGCTTGATGTTTGATGATGTTTATTTCGCTGAACTTGATTATTCTTTATTCAGGGGCCGACTCCGACCTGCCGTTGGGTGTGGGGTTTTCTCACCGTTCATTGAAGATCTTATGGTGGCTTTTAGTTGTTATTGATCCCCTTTGGGTCGTTGATTCTTTGACACATTCCCCGTTTCCCTTCTTTTTTCTATTTGTTATTTATTGCAGTTTCATACTATTCCCTTTATCTTCATCTTGTAACAATCTACATCAAAGACACATTTTCACACAAAGAGGCTACTAGTCTAAACGTGTAGATCGTATAGTTTATAATAATACACTACAGTCATCCGCAGCTTGAGGGGATCTTATCACTATATGTCCTATATGCTAAGTCTAAATTGTTCCGATCAAGGATGGCAGTAGTGAGATAATGGCAATTCTGCCCTTTCAAAGAGAAGTGCTGCATGAGACCCCAATCTCGGGCTCTGGGATGCAAACGGATCGTGACATCTTCAGACCCAGACGGTACGTACGTCTCCCGTCTGTCATTCCGTTCGTCCAGAAAGGGACGAAGAATAAGGTCTGGGCATGCAGTAGAATGATCAAGGGATGGACCAAATATTGCGGTTAGAGCATACGGCACCTTCCCAAGATAGACAGCTATGGGATAAAGAGGACAAAGGAGAGCGGTTGTGAACATTTTGAAGTGGTGATCTAAGGTGCGAAAGATTTTTTCCCGATGTGGGGGACTACATCGAAAAAAAAATATGTTGTGAGGAGATGGCAGACGGGAAAGGTGGTCAGCGTGATCCTTTGGTTTGCATGGTAAGGATTTCCCTAAATGGACCGAAGGCTGGCGTAGATTATCCTTGTAGTAATCCTCCAGATAGACCATAGCAGCATCATCTTCACCCGCCAGTAGTGATATAGGTTTTGGCTAATTGCAGTATATCTCCTCGCCTCTTTTTCTTCTTGACGACTCGGCGTGAGGACGAAGACAGGACCAAGGTACCGGTTCCACAAAAGCAGGCTAGGGATCCAATGGGGATGGATGCAACAACAGTCAGGATAAGACCCTATGGAACCACTAGTCAGCAGAACAAGGGCGATGGAGACGACCTTATTCACACGGTTGTAGATCTTAAAGGCATGCTTGTATTGCCGGATTTCTGTGGTGAGCTCCTCTTCCATGCATGTGGCACGACTGACATTTTACTTTGTCAAACATTTATCAATACTAGCATGACGAGCAGGGGGATGTTCTTGAAGGGACTATTGGGACCTTGAATCAATTCAGAGCCATCGTGGAATGCTGACTACGCGTCTGATTATTGCTCATATCCGCCTAAAAAGGCGAAGATGATCTATCGGGGCTTTTCGCGTCCACCCTTGGCTGCCAGGCACCAGTTAAATTGAGTGGTCTAGGATACGGTTATAGAATCATACTGACTCATGCGAAATCCACAGTCGATCTTGGTCTTACTCTGGATGGACGTGTACAATTGTAGCTTGTTCTTATGAGAAGGGGTGACGTGGGGAACGTACGTGAAAAGATACTTACTCTAGACAACTTTGACCATATCGTTTACGACAGCTGCTCTTAGCACCGCATTGGAATCTGAATTGCACACCAGAGAGAGAGAGAGAGATCGTGTTTGAATCCGTAGACGATCTTATCGTAGTCGACTGCAAACCGAAGAATGTGCTTGAGGGGTGTGACAGAAAAAACGATCCCTTATTTGCTGGCTAAGCAATGATGTGCCCGTGAAGTGCATCTAACCTTATCTGCCCCGGCATCAGTCGTAGAATCCTTGCACCATAGTTGCTTGGGATCATGGGATTTGGAAAAGTCAGAATAGGCGAGCATTCCATGCATCGAGGTGGCTACGCCTGGGTGCTTGATGTGCTCCATCTTCTCACCGGAGAGTCTGTTGCTGATCCTAGATACATGATACAGTTGTGGTACAGGAGGTCTGACACCGACCTTCGACCAAGAAGTAGCTCTCGGTCCGTATTTCGTGGACTTGAAACTCCTAGAGGCTTAAGATTAATTCTTCGATAATGGTAAGCATTTCAGCCATGATTTTGCATGAAATTGTGGATGGTACTGATATCAACGCCCGAGATTGGATTGTTCAGTCAGACTTGCCGCTGTTGGTCATTTCGCGTTTTCTCAGAAGACCAGGGGACTTGCTTGGGACCTTGCTGCGACACAGACTCCCTTTTCTACCCCTGTCTCGGCGGCGCTCATGGCCTTGCTCCCCAACGTATTCGCAGTGGAAGAGGTAAGCTCTCGCCGGTTATGTAAACCATATGGTATCAAAAAGACCCCGTCGCTGTCGAAAGTGACGGGTAGACTTCCGATTTTAATGGCATTGTCTTCGACCCGCATTCTTAATGTATGGTCGTCTTCGGGGAGATGGTGGGATGCTTGTGGACTCGGGTTGCTACTCAATGCTTGTTCGATGGGTGATGGGGCCGGTATCGGGCTGGTATAACAAGTGGGATATCTACACTCTTTTTTTCGCGATCTGAGAGGCATTCTTCTTTATCCCCGGGCTTGAACATCTTGGCGAGGTTTCGGTCCAGATCTCTTTCGGCGATTCGATGATGCATATCACTGGTTTTGATGCTACACTTGATATCATGCAAATCCTTAGGAAGTACCTCACATTGCTTTGGGCCAAAGTCCTTTATATATAGAAGTGAAAGTAGGCCCTTCCTGTGAAATCTTCAAAGTGTCAGCACTGCATCTGTAGCAGATGAGGCCAGTGATAAGCAAACTCGTGATAAGCACACGCTCCCATTCGTACTTGCACTCACGGGACATGGGAAATGATGGAGCATTCAGCTTTTGCTGGTTCTGCAGGAGAAGAAATCTTTCAACTGATCCGTTTTTATCTTACACTGCATAAAATTAGTCTGAAATGTATCGATGTGTTCCAGCAATGGGTATGAACACTGACGACAACGGACTGTCTTGACACTGCACGTTGGCTGCGGTGGCTTTGGTGGTTTTCGGTGGAAGAAGTGATTGAAGTCCTTTCCTGTGAAATCTTGAAAGTGTCAGCACCGCATCTGTAGCAGAAGAGGCAAGGGATAAGCAAACTCATTGCCTGATCAATTTAAACATGTGACCTCTGTAAACCAATTGAAAGCTTATTTCAAAAGTAAAGTCGTCAAAAAACCTTTATATTATTACCATGGTTCTAGAATTGAACAGATACTTCACTCTAAATTAAGAATGAAATGCAGCAATTTGAATAGTGATTTATTTTCGAAAAAAAAATTATACATTCCCCACTTTGTGCATGTGGACAAGTAGTAACGGTGAAACATTTTCTTTTACAATGCAGACGATATAATGAAATTAGGTTAAGATTTTTACTGTCTCATCAAATTCCAGAAACTATTAATACAGATCTACTTCTGTTCGGTTATGACAATTTAACACTGGAGCAAAACAAGATGATATTTACAAATGTGCAGAGTTATATTTTAAGTAGTAAAAGATTTTCTTCTTGATATCTCTTCTATTCTTTCTATTTTTGTTTATTAACTATTATTTATTTATTTATTTATTTATTTATTTAGCTGTTGTTTATTTATTTAAGTATTTATTTATTTTATTTTATTTATTTATCATTATTATTTTTTCGTATTTTCCTATGCACTTACTTGCCCCATTTACACATCTTATCCCTATTTCTATTCTTTAAATATTGCACTATTACTTGTATGTGTGATCTTTTGTAATGAAATTTCATGTCATATTGGAAAACTACACCTTGAGCAAAAAATAAATTGTAATCAGATATGTATTATTTTTGGATACGGATTAATATATGATATGTCATCTTGTTTCCGGCTCCTATTAATCTACTTTTAATTTTTTTTTCATGTACATGTATATGATGTTACTGTAATTAAAGAGTTGATTAATGAAATATGTTTAAAGTAAGCAAACTCGTGATAGGTACATGCTCCCACTTGTGCTCACACTCACGGGGTAGGAGGACTGATGGAGCATTCAGCTTTTGCTTGTTCTGCGGGAAAAAAAAATCTTTCAGATTATCCATTTTTATCTAACACTGCATAAAATTTGTCTAGAATGTATCGATATTTTCCAGCGCCTTTGATGCTCGTGAGGTCGATGGTCAAGATTTCCGAGGGCTTTGACCAGTAGTGTTCCCATATGGCATTAAATTGCTAAATGGTGGGGTAATTGCAATGGGCACGGCGGAGATGCTCTCGATTCTTACGATCCTGTCCGAAGGGGAGATAAAGTTGGTGTTTTCCCGGATCGATTGCCGAGAGAGCTTGAAATTATTTTTGCAGAGGTAGTTATGTAGGATTAAATAGTGTCCGCTGTAAAATACTGTCCGGTTTAACAATTGTTGCCAATGATAAAGTCCATGGACGGAATAAAACGCTTGAGTGATTACTTTCGATGTCTGTGGGTTTTTCAATACAAATATAACACACCCGGACACTATTTCACGGGAGATGATTTTACCTTACAGTAACAGCCCTTATTGTTATAGCAACCACGCCCATAGCAGTCTTCACATTTGCTTTGCTTGCTCAGCATTTCATCGGCGAAGACTATGAGATTCTTGCGAAAGGAGTCGAGGTCGCGAGGGTCGGGTTTGAAGAAGGGTTCGATACTGCTTGGCTTGGACGATGGCTTCATCACGTCCACTACGTCGATCAATGGTGGAGAGAAGGATGTCCCCTTTCGCGTATCTTTCTAGCAGGTCCATTGTGTACCTTGGCCATCGCGGTCGTCATGATTCAGCATACCACATTCGGTGGAATTGAGGAGGGTAGTAGAGCATCTCGCATGAATACACCTCTGAATCGAGGGATTCCTATGTCTATGGCTGCTTCCTCGAACTCCACATTTGAGAGGGTCTTGTGAGGGAGTATTACGTAGAGCACTCGTATGCTGCTCATTTATTTTGATCTGACCATGCGCCAGGGTATGGATCCTATTCGACAGGATATATCTCTTATCAACGTTCGAGGAGAGGTTTTTTTTGCCTCACTAGTATTCTAGGGTGAGTACCTGGTGGGACCGGCTTGGATTACTAGTATATTCATCGAACGGTACTTCTCCTTGCTGTCTGCGCACTTCTTATGCATTTCGAAGATAAGCTTGGACTCGACCACGCTCTTCATAACACCTTAGCCTTCTTGCACTCAACGTGATCCACTTTAAAGCCTTAAATGCCCTCGACCGGAACCCCATGTACTTGGTCCTCGGTTGGCGGGCACTTTCATCCTTCAATTTGCCAACCTCTTTCTTATTCACGATAGAATGGATATCGCAGGCATGGTCCACGACAAAGATGGATTTCTCGAAGCGCTTCTGCACGCTCATCGTCATATCCTTGTATACGTCTTCCGTCTTGATATCGCAGATCAAGCTATCCTTATCAGTGTAGCAGATGCTAGATATCTGTCGCCATGCTGAGGCTTGAGATACTATTAGATGAAGTCGGTCATCAACGTCTTCGATAGTTCCAGGATAGAGAATCCCGGGTAGATAGGTTTATCGAAGACCAGCTTAGTCCGATGAAGATGGTCCGCAGCAAACACTTCACTGAAGATTGTCCTATTCTTAAAGATTGGTCTGGCCACCAGCTTCCAGTTGACCTTCTCGCTGTTGACCATGATACTGAAGATGTCCTTTCCGGAGGAGGTGGAGGTCGCTACCTCACAAGCCGTATCCACATAAGCCCTCAACCATGAGCTCTGGGTAAAGCAGATGACCCGATTGACCTTCACCTTCAGGCGTAGTGCAAGGTACTTTTTCACATAGTGGATCACGTATTTTCCTTGTACAGGTTGGCGATCAACTTCCTAACTCCATCACTGTCGATTTCGACGCTAGGAGATTATTTTGGGAACTCGAGGTCAACCTCCAAGATGTACCCTTGATCATCCTCCTTGCCGAATCTAGGACATCAGAGGGGTTGATCCAATGAAATCTCCAGTGTGTCAGGCTCGACTTATTGCCCGCCCGTAGAGGTTACTGGCGTACATATATCATAATATTGGTTGGTTTGGTCGGGCCGTAGCCTTGCAAGTAGGGCTGTTTGCCAGGATATGTTTCTGGGAAAACATTGTGATCCCATCGGGAATCCCCTTTTCAATCATGAGCAGCATATAAGGGTAGGTGATGAGGCCGAGCTTGACTTCACTAACTTTCAGTGCTGCATCGTAGGGTAACTCTGGTGCGGTGTAGTTGTGAGTCCATAATGTTTCATGCAGATATCGAAGAAAATTTCGAATACGTCGGTGAGCTAGATCACGTCAGTCTTAAAGCAGAGTTCGTGGTAGTCGCGTGTGGTCTTGCATCCGAAGGCTTCCCAGACTCATTGAGCGTGCGCGTAGTCTTCGTAGCAGATGTGCTCACCGTTGAGTGTGCTGCAGAAGGCTTCTTGGGGTGGGAGCTGGATATCCTGGAGCCTTTCGAAATTACCCATCTGATGATAGGGGTAGCCCTTCATTATAAGCTATCGTAGGTTCGTGTCGTTTAAATTCAACTTCTTAGCTCCATTACCCTCGATTTAGACGTTAGGGGATTGTTTTCATTGGACTTCTGCTTTTTTTTTCGATAATAGAAGTCTTCGAAGGTTCATGCCGATTATATTTAACGTTTTCATCGGATTTTTTGCATTTTTTCTTACACTCGGGATTTGATTTTTTTCTGACTGATCGGCAGTCAAAAAAATGCAAAGATAAGATGAAAACGTTGAATATAAACTACATGAACCTACGAAGGCTTATATTATAGAGGTTTAATCACAGGGGTATAACCGTTTGCGTGGCAGTAGATTTGTGTGGTGGTCCTTCTGCCCTGTAGCCGCGGTAGGGATATGTCGCCTCTTATCCTTTCCCTCGACTGTGAAGGTTATATCAGCCTCATTGACTTCTTTCACCCTCTATGGGCAGCATTTAAGGATTTCGGACAGCCCACTGCGCGATACCCCTTCTTGTTAATCATCATTCTATCGAATACGAGTGCACTTTTGCACTTCGATCTCCTGCTTGGTAAAGTCGTTTCAAGCTGAAATCAGATAAACAATGAAAGGATATGGAGTAAATGCACATGAGACAAAACCTCTGCAAATACATGATAAGAACAAGCAATAGAACAACGTTTTAATTGTTGTTTATCATCTTGAAGTCATCATGAGGCTTTCAAAAATGAGCTCTAGTCATTCCTCATGGTAAGTTCCGATGCGAGATCGTCAATAAACATAAAATTAACAGGCAAATTGCAAAGAAAAGATAGCAGGAAACACCGACAATTGCCGAAAATCATAATCACATGCCACAATTCACCTGCAAACCACGCAAGAAAAACATCAATGAAAAGACAAATGTATACAACGATAGGATCTCGGGATAGCCGGACTTAGTACCGGCACTAGCAAAAGCTAGCTATAGGGTTAAACTGGTTCGTGGTAACCCAAACCAAAAAAAGTTTTTTTGTATTTGCTGTCAAGAAAAAACCAACAGGAGGCAACCACAACATATGTATAAACAACCACAGGGTACGAACCATTTGAAAGAAAACTTATTTTCCAGGGAGCTAATGACGTAGTCCATGTCCATCTCTTCCTTTGATTCGCAGGCGAGCTTTTGCATTTCTAGGTTCAGCTTGATCACTTCATTCATTATCTACCTCATACCCCCATAGTAGTCTCGGAGCACGGTGCTAATTGGTGCGTTATACTTGAATCTGACTATCTTCTTGTAGATGATGGCAAGAAGGACGGTTTTGGCTTCATCAGGTATGCAATCAGATTTCCCCAGTCCGCGAAGAAGATGTCGGCCCCCTTGTATTCGATGCCTTTTTCATATATATACGAAGAGAAAAGAGTCGAGTGGAAACTTTTCATAACGATATCGATCATATAATCTGCAGTGAGGATGTGTCGGTTGTGGCGGCTTATATTCTGGAGGCCAATCTTGTTGGCTATCCTGTACCTTCCGAAGTCATTTTGCTGGTAGAGCCACATAGGGCACTCACTTATAGGGGCATTGGTGTCTGTCAGGTAATCTTTCAAGAGCGTCAGCTGTGAATCCTTATAAAGCTTGTGTCCTGTGATGTACCGGTCCAAAAGGTCATGGTCGTCCAGATGCGTCACGATATACTAGTACTTCAGCTTATCCTTGCTGGGTTACAATCTGCATCGTACCAAGCTGTTCTTCAACATTCGAAATCGGGCTAACGTATGCTACAACAATATTGGCAGCATGATCTGTAATATCCTGACAAATAATTGTGTACAAGGACATGGATAAGAGAGCATATCAGTGTTTCACACCTCCAACTTCCGGAATCCAGACCGTCATCAACAGGAAGTTGATCGACAAGTTCACAGATGAGTCGTCGGTCAGATCACTCTTTCAAAGTGAATCACAAGGAGTGTAAGAAGAGTACGGGTGTGATGAGGAACTTGGTCGTGTGTACAGTTTCGTAACCATTTACTCTTGTATTTGTGTCCATACAATGTAACGTCATAACACATAATGTCAACAATAGAAACAATAGACATTACGCTACTAAAGTTCAATGTCACGTTTGAGCGTATTTCTCGACATTCTCCGGGCCATGAAAAGTGAAATTTTCAAAATTAAAATTAACTTTACGTTTACATTTCAATATAAAAGAAAACAAGTTATCATTAATGTCCTTCAAATAAATAAATAACTAAAAATTAACCAGTCCATTGAGAATTTCTGCTTTGCACTGACAGCTGCTTCTCGAATTGGTAGTCTCCTAAGCTGCTCTTTTTGTGGTGTATCATCTTCTGACATTTCCAACGGAAATAACTTAACAATCGGTCGCGTCGTGCGTCCATACTTAGTTTTCACAATAGCTGCTCTTATGGGTCCGTCATTTCCCGTAATCAATGAATCTATTCTCCCGATATTCCATTTGTTTCGTGGGTACTTATCTTCGTGTATCTGTACTACATCACCTATTTTCACTGACTGTTTATTGTTACCTGTTTTCGTGTGGAACTCGCACAACGCTGTTAAATACTCCGACTTCCATCTTGTCCAAAATTGTTCAATGATAAACGCCTGAAGTCGTGCACGCTTGCAAATGTCACTTTTACAGCTATTTTCGGGTAGTGTCTTGGATATGGAGTTGTAGTTATTCTCCGCCCGTATAAAAGATGAGACGGTGTAAGCGGTTCTTCGTCGTCAATGTTTCAAGATAGATATGTCAGCGGCCTATCGTTAAGTACCGCTTCAATTTCGGTTACAATTGTTAACAAATCTTCATACGTGATATATGAACGTCCAAGTACTTTCCGCAAACATACTTTAGTCAGTCCTATTAACCTCTCCCACCAACCGCCATAGCACGGAGCGCGCTGAGGGATACACTTCCATGTTGTTCCATACGAACTTAAGTCATTTTGTAATGTTTCAGAAAGTGTAAGTCTCTGAATTGAATCTGCGGCGGCAAAATATGTCGATGCATTGTCAGATATCATTAGGCTCGGTAAAGATTTCCGACTCGTAAATCTTCTGAATGCTTGCATGAATGTCTTTTCGGTTAGATCTTATACAACTTCAAGATGTACGGCTCACGTGGACGCACATGTGAACAAACAAATAAATACTTTGCATTCAGTTCCATATTTGTCCTTGATATACAGTGCTCCCGTAAAGTCTACTCCAGTCACAGTAAACGGTGGTTTCTCTAATAAACGTGTCTTCGGTAATGGCGGTGGGTCTGGTGCGCTATAAGGTTTGCTAAGAATTTTTCGACATGTTACACATTTTCGTAAGATTTTCTTCACTGTCTGACAAATCCTCGGTACCCAAAAGTTTTGTCGTATCTCGGTAACTGTCCCTAGTACTCCTGTGTGCTTCATTTTATCGTGGATGTCAAGTATCAATAATTCCGTGAATCTGTGATTTGTTGGTAATAAATAAGGATACTTCGCGTTTTCACTGATTGGTGCATTATGTACTCTTCCGCGACATCTTATGATTCCTTCATTGTCAATGTATAATCGTAATTGTTTGACGAGTGTACTGGGTTTGTTCGATTCTGACTTCAAATCGACGATTTCCTTCTCAAAAGCAACATTTTGTACACTTACGATCCACTTTTTAGTTGCGTTTTGAATTTCCTCGCATGTCAAGTACTTATTTTTATTTTTCTCAACGACTCTGCTTTGACAATTCCGTATGAATCGCAAAATCCATGCTGTTACACGTAGTAAGTTGAACATTTTGCTGTATCTCTTGATGTCAATTACATTGTGGATTCCGTATAATTCGTCTGTATTAGTCAAAATTGATGTTTGCCGAAAATTCCGATTCGCTGTCACTTTGCTCATTACATATACTTAACGTTGTCATCTGGCCATTCTGTTTTGGTATTGATCCATTTCGGTCCATGAAACCATAACTTGTCGTTTTTCAGTTGATCTGTGTTTATTCCACTTGGTGGTAGAATTTTTTTTCACGGGATGGTGCGGGATATAGTGTAAGACACGTTTTTCATCTGCTTTCTCATCCTCTGGTACCTTTTCAATGAACCCCTTTTGTTCTTGTTCCTTAATAATTTCAGTATGCTTCCGTAGTATGTGTGGTTCTTGTCTCAGTCTGCGAACAATATTTTCAGTTCTCGATTTAGCAACATTTATGTTAGACGGCAAGTCTGGGTGATCAATCTGCCACGGTAGTTGTGCTGTATACTTTCCATTGTCGTATGTTATGTCTGTCCTGATAGTTCCTCAAGAAGTATACATCTTCATCCATATCTGTTTCAAATGAGTTGATCCCAATTGACTCAAGTTTCCAAAATTTCTCTATATCCATCTGATCTAACTGAGTTTGTGATATTATATTAAGCATTACCAATGAAGTCGATGTTCTCTGTTTTTCCTTAGTCAACGGTCCTGATAAGAGGTATCCCAGTTTGGAACTAACTGCAGTTGGTCCATTTCCTCTTACAACTTTGTCCATCACCAGATCCCAATAGTAATCCGCTCCGATGAGTAAATCAATTTCAAATTGGTATGTACTGTTTACTGATAGTGCTAGTGTTAAACCCCTTAAGTATGGAAGGTTTCTTGTTGCATGTGATACTTGATTTTGTAGTGGTACAGATATTTGTGGAACGATGAGTACATCAATACGAATTCTCTCGCCAACGCTCGTCTGAAGTGCTATCTCTGCAGTTTCTAAATATCTAACGTTACGTGACATGTCTCCAAAGGCCGATAACTGAATGCTTACTCTTCCAGTCGACTCAATTTCCAATTTTTCTGCTAACTTTTGTGTCATGAATGACCGCTGGGCTCCCTCATCAAATAATATATTTGATTCAACTTCTTGTGTCTTATAGATAACTGGTGCTACGGCTGTTTTTAGCAAGATTTCGTTTTTACCTTGTGTCGAATACAATACTTTTTTCTCTTCTCCCGAATTCACCATGTTAACTGCGGATTTCTGGTTTTTTTCTGTTCATCTTGGGACCTTCCTTTACACAAACTCTGTGGTGTTTCCCGTTACATTTTTTTACATCTCTTCTGTGACTGACATTCAGAAACTCTATGTTTCCCTAAATAATTAAAACATGCCTGTTTTTGTTTAACAATCTTCATTCTCGATTCAGGTTCAATTACTTACTGACGTACAATTTGTTGGGAAATGGTCTCCATTACAAAATATATATGTATGTTTGGTTTTCAGTTTGTCAAACTTTGTTGTGTCATTTAATCGTGATTTCTGTTTGGTACTAGTTAAAATGCTGTTGTACGTACTTCTCGTCTTACACTTCCGTATCCCGTCTCTAATATTTCAACTTCTCTGGTTATTTATTTCAATAAACTTTGTAAGGAAAGATTCTCAACTCCTATTTCCCTAGCAATAGATTTTCGTATCTCGAATGGTAGTTTTTCTTGAACTACTGGCACTAAGAATGAACCATACATCTCCTGAGATTGACCAAGTGATTCTAAACCACGCACATATGATTCAAGTTTGTCCCCGTAATTTCTCAGACTTCTTAAGTCCTCGGTAGCCGCAGGCAAATCCATTAGTGCTTTCATGTAGGCCTGTATAAGTTTATGTGTTTTCCCGTAGCGTTCCCGTAAAAGATTTACAGCTGTTTCATAGTTAGAGTTAGTCAAGGAAAATCCTTCAATGGTTTGAGCTGCACTCCCTTCAAGCTGAGCGTTAAGATAGGTGAACTTTTGAATTGGTGTTAAAGTGTCGTTAAGATGTATAGCTGATTCAAATGAATCCCAAAATGTCTGCCATTTTAATTAATCTCCGTTAAAATACGGCAAATCTAGTTTTGGTAATCTTTGATTGTTGTGTGGATTGTTTGACCTCGACTCCGACGGACCATAATTTACTTGAAAACCTGACTGACGGATGTGAGTTTCCATAGATCTATTGTGAGGGGGTACACATGTATGTTGACCAATCAATGGACGGACTGCTGATGCATTAAAATTATGTGTTGGTACATATTCAGGTACGTTAGGATTCAGCGTATTATGTGTGGTGTCTTGAACAGAATTGTTTATGTTAAACTTAGAAGTTTCAAATGACTGAATAAACTTACGAATCTGTCGTACTCGGCAATCTAAGAAATACATGTATTCATCAGAGTCTGTGATTTCTTGTTCCAAATCTTCCGGCGATGTACATTCCACAATCCTAGAATTTAATTCCATAAGCATATCCTGTTTCCGTGTAACGGCAGTGTCCACAGCTTTCACATCTTCAATATCAATGTCCGTTTTTGATTTTATCTCATCAAACTTCGCCAGCAACTTCGTAACTCCTCCCTTGTGTGCACCTCGTATCGATTTTAAGTTGGAATCCATTGCCATTAGGACGGCACCATAAAATGTGTGGGCGAATATTCAACCAGACGTTTACAGTTTCGTTACCATTTACTCTTGTATTTGTGCCCATACAATGTAACGTCATAACACATAACGTCAACAATAGAAGCAATAGACATTACGTTATTAAAGTTCAATGCCACGTTTGAGCGTATTTCTCGACAGGTCGAGTCCTACTTACTTACTTTTGTGGAACATTAGCAGTGTCAGGTCAATTGGATTGAGGCGTACTTCTCTGTGAACATCATCCAGATCCGGTGCCAAGACTCTTTCTTGAATAATGAGTCGCTCTCTTCAAAAGGTGACAAGCGACAAATACTCCAAGACGGCCTTTGTACCCTCGAGAAATAAACACTTCTGAATTTTGATAAATATGCAGCATGTATACACATACACGACTTGATCCTCCCTTACAATGAGTTCGAGAAAGCCGCCTCGGCACTGAGAATCCCTTGATATGAGATGTGAAATTGACCGCCGTTATACGTATTGAATGTGCATTATGAACCACGATGACCTCCAAGGCCCAGAACGCACTGAACCTGCTGGCACAGACGCAGAGGGGCTCGAGGTATACATCGACTCCTCCGACCTACCATCGCCACAGGAGATGTTGGACTTTTTCAGCCTGAGATTCAATACAACGCCGAGCTGTAGCAGCGTTGAGACTTGGTGAGTGGTCACGATTACGTGCTCTCGTTGTAAATAAATTGACAAATTTGGATCTTTCATGAGAAGACGGGCCGCTGTTCCATCCATGCTTTAAGAACTTGAAATGAATGACCCTTATACAACATGGCTGGGAGAACCTCTGGAACTCAGACGACGTGATGAAACAGTGGGTGAAACGGGGGCTGCAAGCGCTTGAGTCAGATTTCAATCAGCTGAAGATAGACCTGTAACCTACAATTGATGTATCGATCAAGGCAGCCTTGTGGGCAAAGGTGGACCGGACAGAATGTGTTTCGACTAACGTTGGCAAGATGAGCATCGACCTGAACATTGACATGAAAAAAGAAAGGAAATGGGGTAAATGTCAAGGAGACAACATCCCATATCCAGGTTAAAACGACGCAAAACAAAGTGTAGCGTGCAACCTTAAAAACAATATCACTGGGTTCGTTCCAGTTTAAACTCAGGATCTGTCAATCAAGTTTGTTATAAAATATAATTGAAACAATGACAAAACTATAACTAAAACAATGTCAAAACCAACCAACTAAGTTATATACAAAGGCTCCTTGCAAATCAATTAAAGTTGCTAAAACTATCACATCAAACCATTCTCTATTATAACTAAACTAAAACTACCGTATATAAAACAACTAATCTGGATATATACAAACAGCCCGTTTCGGAACCTTTTCAAACCACATACACCATGTCTCAAACTCCTTCAACTCTAACATAGCTCTAAACCAAATGAGGTTCCTTTAGTTGTAACCACTGGTTTCAA
>MJUU01066486.1:4290-19125 GCA_002080025.1 Modiolus philippinarum | reverse complement strand
AGGTTGATAATATTTGGTATGTAGGTTGGTCTTGGGTAGTACATGTCAGTCTGGCAGGTGACTTTTGTCCTTGACCTCAATTTCACAGTCTAGTGAGCATGTTCACTTTTCTGATTAGTTCACTTAGATTTTACATCAATTTAGAGTCCAGCAGGGACAGGCGAGACATCCTTTAGGGTCATCACTTGTTAGTATATTATCTTTTGGAATTCTCAAAAATGCATTCTTTTGAAAATTTAATCCAGGATGACAATGACTTTCTACTCGACTTATTTTTCATCCCAAAATCATGAACGTCATATAATTAGACATTTCAGTTATCTGCCTATTGTTTTGTATGCTCAACACTATTAGAAAGTGATTGGTAAATAGTGTCAGTACCTTTATAAAAACAAATATAGCAAATAGTCTAAAATTTCATTGTTAATTATATGTCTTCTTACATCGTCTACGATGATATTAGTAAATGATAGAGAGAAAAAAAAACATTTGGTGTACAACTACAGAAATATGCAGAATGTTTGGAGAAACCCATCACGATACTGTAAAAGGTCAATTATCCATTGAATTCGATTATAACATTATGTCTTCCATAAACCTGAGTTCATTTTACTCAAAATTAACCCATCATGTCATACCTTACCAAAGTCTTTAGAACCATGGATAATGCCACTTGGTCACTGGATCAATGTGTCATACTCATCTGAATAACCATTGTTGTAGGTAGTTCATATTTTTCATGTGTGTGTGTGTGTGTGTGTGTGTGTGTGTGTGCCGCTGGCTTTTGCCAGTACCGGTACCAAGTCCGGCTGTCCCGAGTTCCTATCGTTGTTTACGTTTGTCTTTTGTCTCACATGAGTTTCTCATGTGTAGGCCCCGATATCAACTGTTTCATATGTGTACTGTTCAATTTTAGTCCATTGTTTTGCTATATCCATCTCATAAAGCATGTATTCTTTTGGATCAAGTCCGTCGGGAATTTATGTGTTGATGCTTTGTTTTCAGATGCTCATATCTTTTTTCATTTTCAAAATTAATTATATAATTTTTGACAAAGGTAGATATTGTAATCGGTCTTTTTTTATCTTTTCTAAACGAGAGTTTGCATAGATTTCAGTCTTTTGGCAATTCAGTTAGAGCTGGATTTTAAATTGACCAGTGATTTTCAGATTTTGAGCCAACTTTCATTTCAACATCACTGCTAAAATGTTTTTTTGTGTGTGTGTGTGTTATCAAAGTACCAAAACATAAAAATAACTACCCAGCTGTATTTCAAATATACCAAGACGAGATAATCAATACTTAGGGAACAGAAAATTTTGACTGCCACTTTAGAGTAGGTTGTAATTGACAGGATGTTGAATTTTGCCTTGCAACCTGTGCACAAGAACGAGAAAAACCTAGCTGCAAGGATTGTTTGAGCTCACCTTGCAAATCACGCTCTCCTTCTAGGTTTGTTTAGTTTGTGGGAACTTTCTAAAATAGTGTCTGAATATAATCTGTTTCCAAAGTCAGAATTTTGTTTCCATAGTGAAAGTCAAAATATTAAAACGATAGCGATAAAAAGAACACATTTGAAGGGCCTGGTTTACGGGAGAAGTTACAATCGAAGGCCAACGAAAACTATTACATGATTAAATTTAATAATTTCCTACCTATCATTAGGCTATTGAAGCTAGTAGATTACCTCCATCATTTTGATTTTCTAGATAATATTGGTTATTTAAAACTGTTAACTACCGATTAACACTTCATATCGACATGGTTTCACTTCATATCGACATGGTTTCCTTCAATGTTCATTAAAGTGTAATGTTGAGGCCATAATTATTTATTTATACATTGTATTTATTGTTCTTTATCTTATTTATTAAATTTTGATCATTGAAGAGATAGATGAAAATTGCGTAATATGACCATTATTACAATGTCCTTATGACATTTGTCCATGTAGCATCACTTTCTGCTGGTCCAGGTCTTTTACCCTTTCACTTCAAAATTAGTAAGTTTGTGTTATTAGAATTAATACGAGATGTAATTCTTTTGATCCAAGCTTTGTTTTTCTCAACATTACTGTTACTCTTAATCAATACAACTTTTCTTTTTACTTTTGATCTTTCTGGTGATTTTGTCTTACCTGCAATGAAAAATTCTTTCAATTTCGCAGTTAGATAGGGGTAATAACAAAAACAAACAAACAAACAAAAAACAGAATTGTCAAGAGTCAAAGTAATTAGAGCAAAGATACAAACTAGATGGAAACCACCGGAAAACAATGGTCCTGACATGGTACAGGCATTCAAAAGAAATGATGGATTACCCGGTTTTATGGCGCGCCAAATCTCACCTACCATTACGGAAGTGTTCGGGAGAAACTCAGCATCAATTGTTATTGAAATGTCGTAGACAGTAAAAAGAAATAATCATCCCAGTGTTAAGTCAAAAAAGAATCTTGAATCAGAATTCGGACCGAAACTTCATTTTTTTTTCACTTTGAAACCTTCATTAATAAGGCGGTCACGGAGATAACTATGTCTAATGCTAAGATCTGTATAATTACTGCTAGCTTTTGTGTATCGAATCAATTGTGAAATATACACCCAGAAGAAGCTGGAATATTACTGTCAGTTATTATAATTATTTCAATAACAAAATTAAGTTATTTTAGGTATATCAATCTTTAGATGCGTTTAATGAATATTAAACGTTTTTAAACAGATTCATAACTTAACAGTCATATTGAAAAGGTTTAATATATATGCCATTTTTTTTTGCATGTTTAGGGATACATTAATATGAAGAACTAAGGCATATTATATACTTATATACTTTTGTAATGTTTTAGAAGATTAAAAACAACCTGCCTGACTAATCATTTCTTTTTAAACCCTACAAACATGTATGTAGTTATATCAGGCAGGTGTTTAGAATCTCAAACTTAAGATCAAACAAGACCCCGGGTATGCATGAACAACTAAAATTCGCTGCAATTTGTATGTTTTGTAATGGCACTCTTATACGAACAAAATTTGAGATAAGAAAACAAATTATTTATGCAATCAAATTATAATTACAGATGAAAGAATATTGAGTAAATGCACATGAGACAGTTTCTAAAAAAAACATGGTAAAACCAAGAAATGGGACAACGCTTCATTTTGGAGTTACCATGAGGCCTTCAACATACCTCATGGTAAGACGGTCCCTAGCACCGGTTTGAGCGGAATTCGTATGCTAGTAAGCTTATCTCAGAATGAATCCATGAATATATTTTTGTATCAAAATTTGAAGTGGTATGTTATACATTTATGGTAATAATACTTTTAGAAAAAGAGAGACATTTTAAAAGATTAAGAAATGGTGTGTTATTCCAAAATTTTCAATTTATAGAATATGAACAGCATTTTACATGATTTAATCTAATCAATTCTGCATTTTACTTGCATACGATTTAATCTATCCCACGAAAATACATGTTTAGCTATCAATTATCTATTACATCATCTGCCACTATATTTCAGTTGGATGTGCAATGGGTGTCACCAATGGAGCTGTTCCTGATTTCCACTCCGAAACATCTGATGATATCTAAAGTACTTTTTTGGTATTCTTATTCATTTATGTTGATAATCAAAATTCTGTATTTACAGTATTAGTCAAATACTGTAACGATACCATCAAAAGAAACATTTTTGAAGTGACTGGAATATTTGATCAGTTAAAAAGAAGGCCACCGAATAAAAGAGGTGGAAAATCAAAATTCATCCGAAATCTATTAATTTCTTACTTATCATTATTGAAGCAACATAGACAATACTTTTAAATAAAACTCCATCATTTTGATTTTCTACAAAATATTGGTTAAAACCTGTCAGATGTATATATAAGGTTAATATCTCCACGTGCATTCTCTTCTATCTGTTATTTTGCCAGTGAACATATGAGTAAAGACTGATGGTGAGGCCATTTTGGATAACTATTTTTTATCAATATCCTTATTCTGAATTATGTGAGGCCATTGGGGATGTTTTTATCGATAACCCTTTTTGATTTATTTATTTATTTCTATTTTAACATCGATATATTTTTATGTACTTTATTTTATTTATTGTATTTTCCTAACCGTTAGATTTTATCTGCATCAGGGACAATATATTATATATATATTGTCCCTGTCTGCACTCAGGAGATATAAATTGCGTAATAGGACCATTATTACAATAAAATAAAAAGAGATAACAGGAAACATATACAATGTGGCTGAAATTCACAATTACATGCCACAATCTGCCAGAAAACTACATAGGGAGCTGTACAGGAAAACACAAATAAGACAAAAGACAAACGTAAACAATGATAGGAACTCGGACAGCCAGACTTAGTACCGGCATTTGCAAAAGCTAGCGGTGGGTAAAACAGGTTTCTAGGTATCCAAAGTTCCCAATTTCTATATCAAAGCACCAATTGTCCCTGTTAGTATCGCTATTTTATTTGTCCAGTTATTTTGGTTTTCCAATTCAAAATTATAATTTATTCAAAGTGTATTTTTTTAGAATAAAACTGGGCGACAATTCGTTTGTACAAAGCGTTGTCAATCTGAAGTTACTGTTATTTTGTTCAGCTCGTTGATATCTTTTGACCTTTTTAACTTGATCTTTTCTGGTGATTTTGTTTATCTCCCATTAAAAATTCTTTCAATTTCGCAATTTGATCTGAACTTTACATTGTTCCAGCTATATTTGTTTACGAAACCGTAATATAACAAATTAAAATACTCGAATCTTTAAATATTTTTTTATAAAAAATAAATATGTGTATGGGGTAATTACAAAATTTCAGAAAAGAATTCAAAAGACGAAGTCCATGAGAAAACAAACAAATCATGTAAATTAAATTAGTATGACTGATATTGAATTTGGTTGGATCATTCTTGGACTAATTTTCAGAACAGAATTCAAAAGAAAAAGTCCATGAGAAAAAAACAAATCATGTAAATGAAATTAGTATGACTGACATTGAATTTGGTTGTGTCAATCTTGGACTAATTTAACTGTTAAAGTAATCCCAGGGTCGTCACAACCAAGCTGTCGCCATATTGTCTGGTGAACATAAGTGAAAATTACCTTAAGTGATAAAAATTACACCGAGGAACAGATAATTTTATTCATTTTCACTATTAATAAGTTGTGCAAATTGGACTAATTTATAAGTTAGCTCAATATTTAGCTCAAATTAAGTGAAACTCTGCAGAAAATATTTTTACAATGCCTTTAATTAACCCTTTCCAGGCGGATGATGCCTTGAGGCATCTTGGGCCCTGTGGTTACTTTAATGTCCCCATGGCTTTCTCTACACTGGCAATAGAAGTTCATTGGGCATGAAAGACGGATGGGCACTATGGCTAAACAAATAACCTTAAAAGAGCCCAGAATCTAAACTCTCAGAGTTGCAGGACCCTTTTTAGTACCCATGGAAACCTAACTTCGTAAAAAGTTAAATTTTGGTGAGGGGTGGGCTGTGAAAGATGCTTCTCACTAAAAACCTGCAGCAGAATTCTCAAGTTCTTGGACTGTTTGTTTATAGTAGAGGTCTAAAAATGTGGCAGTCTATAAGAAAAAAAGAATGTCGATGATCTTGGCCAATCCCAAACTCTGTCTTGTTTTTAATCATTTTTACGTTTTGATATGTGAATATATTTTTTGTTTTACCTTTTATCGCAGTTCGACAAGAATTGTAACTTGTTTGTTTATATATGCTTACACGAACTGCTTCACAGCACTCTTTATTTTATTTTATAAGAAAAAAATGTTTTTGAATTTTTGACACCAAGTTGAATGCAAAAATGCTGAAATCGGCATTTGTGCCTATAAGGGACTATCGAAATCAAATACTCCTGTTACAGATAAAAAAAACTTTTCATGCCATTTATACATGATAGCAACGAAGATTAACCACTCTATATGTATGCACAAAATAGCTTGCCTAACTCATCTCAGCAGGTTTCCATGGCAACCTAAAACTAAAAAAATGACCAAAATTTGCAATTTTTCAGTAGGAGTACCTGCACCGAATTCTTTATATTAACGATACCAACATAAATAACCTTTTTGAGCAAACTGGTATATGTGATTGCAAACGAAGAGTGAGACCAAAAAAGGTTGTGAAAATGTCATTGCACTTGTTATGATAAAAATTCAACCTAAATATAATAAATTCTTACCTATCACTATTAGAGCAACACAAATAATACATCTATATATAACGCCATCGTTTTGTTTTTCTACAGAATAATGGTCTAAAACATGTCATATAAGGCGTTAACTGCCAATTAACACCTCATCTCGACATGCATTTTCTTCTCTTATTTTGTCGATGAAAATATGAGTAATGACTGATTGTGAAGACATTTGGAATCACTGTTTTTATAAATACATGTGTGTATCCTTATTTTTAATTATTCATTTATTTCTTTTATCTGTCTACATTTTTGTATTTTTTCATTTATTTCTATTAATGTCATCTTTAGGTTTTTTTCAGTAAGAAACCTTGAGTGACCTTGTAAAACCATCATTACACAAATTTCGGAGAATACTGAATGAATTTAAATTAGATTCCCGATAGTATCACTATTCCAATTGTCCAGTTCTTTACGTTTTCAAATTCGAAATAAGTGTTTATCTAACGTTATTTTTGCAATAAAACTTCATGAGGTATTTCTTTCGTCCAAAGGTTTGTTTTTATCCCAATTTGGTGTAACTCGAATAATTCAATCCCTCTCCGTATCCGATTCTCTCCTTCTAAATGGAGCGATCGCAGTGAGTGGAATATAACGACTGGGTTAAATTTTTCTTGATCAGCCCATAAACATCATTTTTATGACAACATACTCCGTATCTTTTAAGGGAAAACGAGCCTCAGATTTTCAGAAGCATTCGATATCCTCGGGTTTTATCCATTCAAACAGTGTTAAAATTTTTTGCACATAGATCATATTTTCTTGGTCATAGGTCACTTGAGAATTTATAAAATAGACAGTGTATAAAATCTAATCATCTTCCAATTATATTTTCATTTATTTAAATGCATATAAACATTTAACGCAAATTAAAGGAAAACTCTAGAGAGAACTGTTTCCCGCCAAAATTTTGACGTCTTATATCTCAAAAATTCCTTCATGGATTTTCAAAATGTTTTCATCAAGTTGTTCCATTAGCAGTGCTCTTTGAAACAAAAGGTCAGTATTTTAATTCTAATTACAAAATTTCTGACACTCGTACTCCCTTAAGCTTAATCTGGCTCGATTAATCTTTTAAATAAAAGTCGTATCGAAAATTTGGATGCAATTCGTTTTGGTATGCGTAGGGATAGTCTTATTCCTACAAGATTACTGTTAGGTTTGAGAGGCTACAACTACCATCTCTACAGATATAATTCAATAATGTTTCGGAAATGCAATCCCTAAGTTGGTGATATTCGAGAAACCACAATCCATGTCTTTCCAAGATGTCTGTATTATAAAGATTAACGAAGAAACTTTATTTCATGGTGTACAGTCCATTCTTTGTCTTGGTGTAATAACAAATTGCACTAACCCGGGCAATTTATTGATAAATTGAAATGACAAATTTTCAACCGAGATTAATGTGAAAATCTAAGATTAGGTGTCTAAAGTTTTAGTTAAAGGCTGAAAGGCTCCAACTGTAATGAATGTGTGTGTGTGTTTGTGTCTATATAAAATTATACAATTCAATGCTATTCGTTTAAAATCGCCTGTTTTTTTTTTGTTTTTTTTTTTGTTTGTTTGTTTTTTGTTTGTTTTTTTGTTTGTGCTTTTTTCTAATTGCGTTCTAGCGTTTTAACTATTGTTTTGCCTTGTATATATAGAATTTCTGAAATGGCCGTACAGCTCATTGAAATTATTGCAGTTGGAGTTAACATACTAGTATGTGTTATGGTCTCATTTCATTTACTCCATATCCTTTCATAAAATATTTAATACAGGAGTTTGTCTTTCATATGCAGTGTTGGGTTGGTAAAACAATCCCCCGTGTTAGAGATACATGTATGCTCTTTATTTTTCTTAGATGGTGTACTTGTAATTCGACCAACCAGACTTTGTCAGATTGAGCAAGATCATAGTCCGATCTGTGTTGGATCAACTAGACTTGGTCGGGAGAAGATCGTGAAATGTTCGAGTGTGCTCTCGAGTTTTGTCTTGTTAGTACGTTTGTATATATGGGGATAAAATGTGAAAATTCAGGGATCAGTTCAGCATGGTGGTAGAGCATCCATTTTGTGGCTCATGTGGCTGATACTTCAAAGAAAAGATGATAACTATGATAGATCGAGTAGCAGAAAAGGCGGATCTGTCTGACACAGACGGCGCGTAGTTTGGGTTAGGTAATAGCAAATGCTTCAAAGTCATCATTATAGAGGAACGAATGTTCGATTTAACATACTAGCAGGTCATCATTCTAAACATACGTCAGAATGCGACATTTTCCTGTCATTACTTGTAGGACTATATAATCTGATACATAAACCAGAAGACATATCATCACATAATATGGGTGGTAGCTAGATTTACAGTAGTTCCCGTGTATAGCTTGAAACCTGCTTTCTGTAGAAAAATTCCGTTTTTAGAAAGTAAAAATGTCGAGCGGCTGCCCTTTGGTTACATCATTTGCCCGGCGAAAAACTAAAAGATCTTTTTTTTCTTTTAGTTAATGTTACAAATGTTCAAAATAGCATTTTTCTGATTTCATTTAGAATTATGTATTTAGTGAATCTGTTTCTGGAGTGTGTATATAAGGCACATTTTCGATTCAATTTCAAATCCTGACAGCATAGCTAGTAGATTGAATTTAAGCCTTCTGCATGTCATCCTTGAATTCTACTAGTAGTATGCCTGATGTCATAATCTTTTCTAGCATAAATACCATTTAGCCCAGTCCTTTAATTTAAGCTTCCGCTATATAGACGATGAACTTTCTCTTAATAATCCAAAATTCAAGGAATATTTACACCAGATCTATCCCAATGAGCTTGGAATTAACGAGACTACTGATACACCTACTTCAGCTTCGTACTTAGATCTTTTGATATACATAGACGAAGATGGACGATTGAAATCTAAGCTTTATGACAAACGTGATGATTTTAAATTCCTAATTGTGAACTTTCCCTTTCTGGGCAGCAATATACTTAACTCTCCAGCCTATGGAGTGTACAGTTCACAGTTGATTCGTTACTGCCGAGCATGTAGTTTATACAGTGATTTTTTTAATAGAACAAAACGCTGTCCCAAAAGCTGCTAAGTCAGCGATTTGTTCAGACTTTGTTACTTTCATCCCTTCAGAAATTCGTCATGACACCATTGACAGATATGACGTGTCTGTGTGTCCCAAATGAAAACGGACATTTGCATCTAGATTTCACATCCTCACTGATTTGACATAACCGCTTTAGACTAAACCCTCGATTGACTCACTGATAGTGTGACGGGAGCCGCTTAGCGGAGCAGGACATGCTGCTTACCCTTCCGGAGAACCTGATGTTACTAAGTTTTCATGGGAGTTCACATTATGAGTGGTTTAGTTTTTGATGTCGTCTTTTTATGTTATTTTACCTGTTGTTTTATCTTTGTTTTTCTCTGTTGTCGTTTTTGTCATGTCTTTGGATTTTGATTTTTGTAATCATCACTTCCCTTGTTCCTTCGGTATTCTATTGCCGTTGTTTCTACAATCCTGATACAGCCAGGTTGAGCTTTTGCCATTATTTTGTGTCCGTTATCCATGAACTTGCACTCAAATATCTTCTTTCCAGAAGCGCCGAGTCATGATAGACTTCGATTGGTTCAATGTGAAAAAAAAACGTCATGAAATATAACTGGCAAATGGGAACATAGTTTTCAATTATGGCATCCTTCAAACGTTACCTCTGAAACCCCTACGCCAATAAGACCAAACTTGTTACGATTACCAAATGATGGTCCTGTAGCAGGGATTCTGCTACGAGAAGTGTCACGATGTGACTGAAGATGCAGAACACGTTGTGTTGCACACTGACGATGATGCCAAAACGACAGGCGATGACAGACGACTTGTCACCGTGCCTGATATACTCTTGGACTATAAGTAATCCACTGGCGGAACTAACTCATAAGCTGGTAGAGCGACTACAAATGCTGAATTTCAATATGGAATTTTATTTAATTAACTTAGTTGGGTGTTGTCAGTATGAAAGCCTGACTCCAACTGAAGTATAAAACTTCAGTCAAACAAATTGCCGAATATAACAACTATTGTGCGGTTATGCGGATGTAAACTTGGATTCTATTGGCTGATTAACCACCTGCTAAATAACCATGTCCGCCATACACAACAAGAAAATCAATAATCGTGATAATGTAGTGTTTCACATTAACAAACATGCAGTAAGCATAGATAAATAAACATATTTACTTCTACGTAATGTAACAGTTATTTCAGCCTGAAAATTAAAATACGAAAAACATCTATATTTGGAATAACATGTAAATTATATGAAATGTTTTGTCTGCGTTCATTTTCAAAGGTTTCCGCTCAGTGTATTTCGAAAACTTTATTCTTTATACAACTTGAAAAATCAATAAATCACTCAGTTGTGTATTGTTCATGTTACGCTGTCAGTTGGTATAGTGTTTATTAGTTAAATGTAGGTCATTTTGTAATTATCGTTTTTGTAGGTTAATGCAAAATGTGGTTAGCATAACCGCACAAAAATGTTATCATGCATTGAACCAACTAACATGATTATTTAGATAGTGTCGAAAACGGTTGAACGGTGCGGCTGACGCCTTACCGTTCAACAATTTTCGATACTATCTAAATAATCATGTTAGTTGGTTCAATGCATGATAACTTATATTGATTTTGAATTAACAAACAAATATAAAGCACTTTTAAGATTAACAATAGAAGATAATTGAAAATAGATTTACATGTACGATAAAACTGATCAAAATGTCTTTGTGGATAGAAACCTGTAAACGGATTATAGGATAAGTAATTGTCAAAGAAACTAACAAATTGATTTTAATACTTTTGAAACACGAAATAATCCCTAAAAAGTTTTCTTTTACACGCCGCGATATTAAGTCCAAAACACGAAATTGAATATATAAAGTAAATTACAACAATTAAACTATACTCTTCAGAATAACAAACTAGAGGCTCAGAGACTGAGCCTGTATCGCTCACCTAACAAAATGCTTCTATGCCATGCATGTCCCAAAATGATGTTTATTACCAATGGGGTCTAATGTTTAGCTATGTTCTCCACTAGCACACATGTTCTTTTTTTCTGATCCTATCAAAATGAGTAATTTTTGCAAAGGACCTTCTATACATTTAGTTAAATTTGCTTGAATAGTTTCAGGGAAGATGATGAAAAGGATGGTTTCTCATACCGGGCTCCAATGTCAAACTATGTTCTGTACTGGCGGCCATTTTCATATACTCGATCAGTGCGTACTATCTATTCTAGAGTATATAATTGTTTTTGGGTCCAGATCACAATGTCATGGCGTAGGAAATAGTTCGGTATTTGGCGACTTTTTATCAGTTTAACTCACCCTAGATCAATTACCTTATTACACATAATTTAAGAGGTGTATTTTTACTAATGATTTGAAGCGATTTGTTCATGTTTTGATAGTTAATACTACAAATATTCATACACCACCGTTTCCTCGGTATCAGGGAGACATATTATTGATTGTCTATTGATCGTTATATAGTAGAGTTGTTGAGTTGCACTCCCCTTTGGGTCGTTGTCTCTTTGACACATTCCCCGTTTCCCTTCCTTTTCCTATTATCTTTCTTTAAATTCTGTGTTTTTAATATCGATCAATAATTATCATATTTATGATTACATCATATTTATTTTAATACTTGATCCAATTAAGAAGTATAAATTTTCATTAAATAGATTAATATATAGATATGATGGTCTTAAAATTCTGAAGTTTGTTAATTTGAATTTCTATTATTAGAATTTACATGGAAATATTTATTTTTTTATATATTATATGTTTTCATTAGCCGAATTACGATTAACTACGAAGCTACTGCAAAGAATATCTACTTCTATAGTACGTAAAGATTAAAAACTAACGTTTGAAATGGTTTTTAAAAGTACACTTTGTAGTACCTCACTAAATTATATATTTGAAGCACGATGCACAAAGAAAACTCTAGTTTATCATAGAAGGGGCTTTTATTCCTGTCTACATCTTTGATCTTAGTTAACTTATACCAACATAGTTTGAGCAGAAATATTTCATTATGGATATACATCGTATATACTATTGTACCTATCTATAAGAAAGGTCCTGTTAATGATACTGGTAATTACCGTGGAATATCACTTGTTTCACATATTGGAAAACTGTTTACTTCTATAATAAATGATAGACTTACGAAGTGGAGTGAGGCCAATAGTATATTAACCGATGCACAGTTTGGGTTCCGACCTGGTTATGGGACTTCTGATGCCATTTTCGCACTCCATTCCTTAATTTCTAAATCGTTAAGTCAAAATAAAAGGTTTTATTGTTGCTTTATTGATTACAAAAAAGCGTTTGACAGTGTCTCACATTCAAAACTATGGTTAAGACTCAGTAGGTATGGTATTACTGGAAAACTGTTAAATGTCATTAAATCCATGTATGCTAAACTTAAATATTGTGTGAAATTAAATAATAATTTATCTAATTATTTTCAGAGTAATGTAGGGCTGATGCAAGGGGAATCTTTGTCCCCATTTCTCTATTCGCTGTATGTGAACGATATGGAAATTAATTGATAAGAAAAGGTTGTCAACCATATGAATTAAAAATGTTAAATTTGTATATGCTTATGTATGCAGATGATACTGTTTTATTTAGTAAAAATATAAAAGAGTTACAGGATATGATTGTGTTTATTCACAAGAGTATGGCTTATATGTTAACCTATTTAAAACTAAAGTTGTAGTTTTTAGAAGTAGAGGACAAGTAAAAATAAACGAAAAATGGTTCTTAAATGGTGAACCGATAGATTTATGTGATGAATTTGTTTATTTAGGTTTATTATTTAGGTATAATGGTAATTTAGTTTTTACACAGAAATTGTTAGCAACACAAGATAACAAAGCATTATGTAGTTTGTTTAGTAAGATAAATGACGACTGTTTTAATCATGAAACATTATTGTCACTCTTTGATACATATGTCTCTAGTATACTTAATTATAGTTGTGAAATATGGGGTTACCATAAGGCAGATGATGTAGAAAAAGTACATTTAAATTTTTTAAAAAGAATACTCAAAGTTAAAAAATCAACTGTGAATTATATGGTATACAGTGAGACTGGAAGGTACCCATTGTATATAAATAGATATATTAGAATGTTGAAGTATTGGATTAAGCTGTTAAATACTGAGAATTGTATTCTGAGAAGTTGCTACCAGGATATGCTAGATAGGTCTTTTTTGAAGCCAAACGATAAATTTAATTGGATGATTAATATCAAAAACATTTTGTACAATTTTGGTTTTCAAGAGGTATGGAACAGTCAAAGTGTTTATAATGAAAAGTTATTCCTTGAAGACTTTAAAACCAAACTAAAGGGTAAATTTGAAAGTGAAATGAACTCATTTTTTCAGGAGTCACCCAAGTGTCATTTTTATAAATATATTTATGATTTAGATACTTTGCAGTATTATCTTAAAAAAAACTGTGAATTATATATACAAACCATATATTTGTGGGTACAGAATATCTTCACATTGTTTATATGTAGAAACAGGTAGATTTTATGGCATTGATCGCCATCTTAGAATTTGTGATAAATGTGAAATACAACAAATAGAGGATGAAAACCATTTCATTCTTGAGTGTAAACACTACTTAGAGTTGAGAAAAAGGTTTATTAAGCCGTATTATTGGAGAAAACCATCTAGTATTAAATCAATTCAGTTATTATCTGTACACAATATAAAGGAGTTGAATAAATTAGGTAAATATTTATTTTTAGCGGAAAAAATGCGCAATTCATAACAGCAATACAAATAGTTATTGTATACATCAATTCTCTGCTGTGTTTATTATCTGTATGTATATTATAGTATATTGATAGTAATTATTATTACTTGCCATTGACTGACAATAATTATCATTATTATTGATATCGATGCATATATACAAATGTATTACATGTATGTAAATTACTGACGCATAATAATAATAATTTGTAAAATTATATTCGATAAGTTGTATAACTTAAGAATTAATAAAGACGTATATATTAATTTTAGAAATAAAAGATATAGCCATGTCTTTTCTTTTAAAATCCTTAATCGTTCCTTATAGTATTAGTTCACTTTGATTTGAATAAAAATGTTTAATGTTTAAAAAGTCATATTATTATTATCTATAACAATAATTAGAATTGTGAAAAAAAACAAACAAACAACAGCAAACAAAGACCCCTATGCTCACAAATATCTGTCAAATTAGTGATTGTGTTTCATGTTGCAGAGACAAAGAGTTAATCCGTTGTAAAATTTGGTAATAACACGCGTGTGCGAGACTCACGGGGCTTAACCTCTACGCAATATTGTCTATTGATGAGACACGGACAAGTTCCTATTAGGCTCGGAGCGTCTCAACACAATGTAAACAAGAACGGAAAGACCGGAAAAGGTAAGACAAACTATAGTTTCCTCTACAAATGCAATAAAAGTAACACGCTCATTCGGAGAAATGTCCTTTTATTGATTCAGAGACATTTTCAAAATAGTAAAACTGCTTG
>MJUU01066484.1:37658-54835 GCA_002080025.1 Modiolus philippinarum | reverse complement strand
AGCAGTCGGGCTCCAGTGTGTCTGAGCAATCTAGTAAATTTGAAAAACTCAAAATATAATTTCAGGTATAGTAATATCTTGGATTTGCCACAAGTTAAAACATCAACGTATGGCATAAAATCATTCAGGTATGCAGCTGCTTCACTTTGGAATAGTTTGCCTAGCCATTTCAGGACTGAAAACAGTTTTTCAAACTTTAAAAGCTTGCTTCAGTCCTGGAACTGTTCTGATTGTCGCTGCTCAGCATGTCGTTAAATTTTATTTTGCTGTTTTTTTCTGCTCTGCATCAACTGCATTAGTTTTCTCCTGCATTTTTAAATTATTTTGATTATTTCAAATTAGCCAATAATAAATTAATTAGAAAGTTATGCTATTCTTACTCTTTTAGTAAAATTTTATTATTTTATTGCTATAACTAAATGACTAAATATAATTGAAATTATTTCAAAATACTGTGTGTATATATTAATTTTTAATGTTAAAATTTTTATTGTATTTCATTTTAAACCAAATAGTGCTAACTTTGCTTTCCTGCATGCTTCGATTTGTAAGATGTATTTACTTTATTGCATGTATTGTTATTTTCTTTTATGCTGTTTTTATGTTAATTTATATGCTTTTATATTCGGTAAAAAGCTCTCTAGAGCTTGTGTTTTGTATGTTATATGTGTGCCGAATCAAAATAAAGTTTTCATCTTACCCATCCCCACCGGATTCGCAAGTGTGGTAGTAAACATAAGTTTGCTCCATCTGACAAAAGTTCCAATGGAACATATATTAAATACATTAAATACAAGGACATAATATTTCTCCATTTAGCCATTTATTCCGAACGGAACGAATTAGTTTCGATTGAAAAGCATATTTTGTAACATTTTTTCCTTTAGAATAAATATGACGTGGAAATTGAAATCTTCCACATGGTCTCTGGATTTTAAACGACAAAACATATTTGAAAAAAAACGATGGAAAATAAGAAGTATTCACACAAGTATTCACAATTCTAAACAAATGGTTTAGCATATTGTGAATACAATTACAAATATTCACAATCCTAAATAAATGATGCTGAAGAAACACAATCAAAAGTAAAATCAAAAGTACGCATTAAAAAGAACAAACACACAGATTTTTAACCAGAAAGCACGAAAGAAATCCCCCTTCCAAAAATGTAAAAGAAGAAACGTCCATGTAGAATGAGATGGACCTAAATTTTGATAATAACATCTGAAGCCAAAGATACAGTCATTTTGACTTCTCCCCAGTAGTCTTCACCTAATAGCAAAAGTCCCCTTTAGGATGTTCACATTTTTTTTAACAATTTTAGATGTAATTGCTAACGCCATCACAAAAAAAACAAAAAATAAAACAAGACACAACAAAAAACAAAAGTTTATGAATAGCCGTTACAGGCATCTCGATCGCTTTTGTAGGGTACTAGTACTTCGAGAAAAAAAATGCCCTTATAAGTGGTAGACACGGTTAAATCATGAAGAGAATATTTTTAATTGATTTTATTGCTTCTGCCATTACAAGTAGATATTCGACTGTTGTGGTATAATCTTTTGTTTTTGACAATTGAAACAACGACAGTAGAATACAGATGGAACAAACGATGCATTAATTACAAAAATCATATGTCCATGAACATGACAAACACGAAAACACAGAAATAAGACATAAGACAGCCACTAAAACATTTAGAACCGATTTAATAAATATGTCCAAACCGCAAGTTGGTGACGGACACATTTATTGAATCGACCCTAATACTAAAGCACTTACAGTGTGAACTCACATTAAACCGAGAGTAAAATTGGGTGCCTAGAAAGGGTAAGCATCTCCTGTTCCGTATACGATTAAGAATGAAAGGATATGGAGTAAATGCAAACGAGACAAATCTACAAATACATGGTAAAACCAAGCAATTAAACAACGCTTTTATTGTTGTTCTCCATCTTGAAGTCACCATAAGGCCTTCAACGACGACCTTTCATCACACCACATAGTAAATTCAAGACGACCCCTAGCACCTGTTTGAGCGAAATTCTGTTTTACTCATGGATGTAGGATCGTCAACAAACATAAAGTTAATGTCAAAGGGTTGTGACAAATAATGTTATCCACAGGCCTTTTCTGGGGGTTTTGGTGGAAAACTCCCATAAAGGCTCCAAGAAATCAAAAGTGGTAATTCCAATTGAAAGACACTTGAAGACAATTAAACAAATAAAAAAAGAGTTCAATGTAATGATGAAACACATAAGAACACTATAACAAACAACAAAAGCATACAATAAGACCTCCTTTAGCCAAGTTATAGGGAGTTTCCTTATATGACACGCAGCAAAACCCCCGTTTGATTTTCAAAAGTTGGCAGGCATGTATCCAGACAAATATAATACAACATATAAACAACAACAGTGCACTCATCGTGTCAATCACAAGAAAACTTGGTATAACAAAAATGTGAGATGTGAGCACTATCAATGAGAAACCTCGGTCGGTTATCTCCCTGTACCAAGTTAGTTATATATAGTTAAAGTGGAGATAATTTTTTAATTTAAATATAAAAAGAATGTATTGATATGCTAATTAAAATTATCTCCACTTTGAACCATACAAAACTCAAACTTGATACAGGGAGATAACCGTCCGATGTTCCTCATAGGTGGCAAGAATAACATTTGGAAATAAGAAAAATTAAAATGCTAAAACTTGAATCCATTTGACAAATCCTCTCAGGAACAACTACATCCATGACTGCATGAAAAACATAGATAACAAACATCTCTCGCACTTGGAAACTTTTTACGGACTCCACACTGCAAGAGAGACAAACTGGGATAGATATGATACAAATATTCCTAAAAATCTTCTATTTTTACAAAAAAGCAGATCGTCTATGTAGTGGAAGAATAAATTTAAGTACTTGGCTTAAATGGTAATGTTTTCTTTGCATTAGCCCTTATAAAACGCGTAAATATGGTCGACCTATAATTCTGACATCTTGATTATGTCATTCTTAGTGTACTTTTTGTTTTACTCAGTGTGTGATACTTTTTCACAGCTATCCTTCACCAGTCTCTTTCATTGCCATAGCATATAAAATTTTCATTTAGTTTTTTTCTACTCTTTATACAACCCTGTCACACAATAAACTGAAAGCAGTCATTGTTGATCTGATAAATCAATGTTTCTGAACTAAACATGGAGTTCGCAGATTCACCTTTCTAATAGCAGGAAAAGACAAAACATATTTTGTTCAGAACTTCACTGAGACAAACAAGAAGTACAGTGAGAATGACAAATTAAAGATGTTTGAACATTTTTCGAATTCTTTAGATCACGCCGCTCGTGCAGTACATGGAGTAGGCTCTTTCACAATAACTTTTCGGACCATCTCTGACTACGATCAATTAAGAATTGACGGGCTTAGAAAGAGATTTGATGGTGCATTTGGACTACCCCGCAATAACTAATTCTTATAAAGGTGAACAGGAGATAGGGAGGTGAGTGTTTTCATCATCAGTTTTGATGCCTAAGGAAGCTAAAACCGAAGTTGGAAACTGTGTGTTAAAGAAATTTGTTAAATATTTCAGCCAGTGGAAATATAATGACGAAATATACACTGGTTTTACGCAACTCAGTGAAACCAAAAGAGAAAAACTCTTCATACCAATAAGACAATAAAAAATGTTGTCACGTGATCAATCTTTAGTAAGCATGGCTGTGTCATCCGGGAAACTGCTAAGACCGTGTCTTCATAACACTAAAGTAATATTACGCTTTCTTAGGGACAGGGGAGTGGCGACCCGTAAAAAGAATCCCCTTTCGAGAGATGTATACTCTATGTATTTCATTTATGGTGAGAGAATTTCTCGTACGAATATACTATCATACTTTCAAAGATTGGCATTTATTTTTATAATTTCAAAACGTTTTTCTGACAACCTGTTGAAAGTGCCCATATCTCACTATTTCATAATGCCAACTTTTCTTACAATCGACTTGATGAGTGCAATGTGTTTGTCTATACGTTGTAATATATGCTTAAAAGACACTAGTGCTTTTGTCGGGCAACGGATGAAGGTGATTGTAAGAGCACTTTGCCAGTTTATGTTTGTTGACGATCCCGCATCCTTGGCCAGAAAACACATGAATGTTGCGTCGTTCGACAATTAGCAAAGAATTCCGATCAAAGCGGTGCTAGGGGTAGTCTGGAACTTGAGGTATGAACAAAGTTCGTTGTTGAAGGCCTCGTGGTGACTTCAAGATGAAGAACAACAATAAAAGCTTTGTTTTGTTGCTTATTTTACTATGTTTTTTTGTAGAGACTTTGTCGCATGTGCATTTTCTCCATATCCTTTCATTACTTAATTAGGGAGCAAGGGGGTATGTCCTCTTCGATTATAAATTTTCAACAGAACATGGCTTGTAAAACTGGAAAAAAAGAATGTTACTATTCATGGTGGACACATGATTGAAAGGCAGACAGTATTATACTTTTTTCGTATTTTTGTGTTGTTACTTTGAATTTTTGTTTCGTTAAGAATTAATATTCTGTTCTGTGGATGAACAATTGAATTATTTAAATGAAATCGGAAAAAAGACATTATACTAAATTATCACTTGTTCAAGGGAGATAATCAAATGAAAGGATTCTACACTTAAGAGCTTACAGATTCTATTATATAACAGTCGACAGAAGAATATCGAAGGAACAAAGATTTGATAATTAACAAAAATCAAAGTCCAGACAAAAACACAGAAAAACAATAACATTAGGCAGCTACAAAAGGCAGAAATAAACATTCAAAACCAATATAAGCTCCCATAAAACTGAGAGTGACATCGGGTGCTCTGGAAAGGTAACCGTGTACTGCTCTGTTGATGTCAGTGTTTATCATGAAGTCGATGACCAAACTTATTCTCTTGCTCCTGCTCTTAAGAAACCATTTTGAAACGTTGATTACCTGAGAGAATATTAAAAAGACAAAGCGTTTGAATTTCCAGAATATAGCAAAATTGCCTCTTATTTTATCAATAATTTGATTATTTTTTTCAATCAAAATGAAAAGTGTCATGCATCATCGTAATGAGATCAGTTATGGAAACATTTAGAGCGAATTTAACCTTTTTTCCCTTGAAGTTAGATTATAAAGAGCATTGAACAATATTTTTGGGCAAGATCCAATAATACAAGTCTGGACAGTTCCAACATTAACGTCCCTGATAACAAAGAGAAATGGATACGAAAATCGGAAGTTTAACAATGGCATAGAACATGCCTGCTAAAGGAATTGTTATTGATATAACATTGATCTGTCAAATGGACACTTAAATTAATCATACAGTTTGAAACGTTACGTCTCATAAAGAGGTAATTTTACTGTCTGTAACGTTTTGTCTAGATATATAATATTGTAGTTCACTAGAGATAAATAAAATTATGTAAACACGAAATGCATGGATGTCTACATCTCCTGACTTGTAAATCAAACGTTATAATGCCGTTTTGTCTGTAACGCCAATTCAAAAACTTCGAACTGTAGCCACTTTGAGGGGGTCGCTGCTCCAGTTCAAAATAAATGGAATTTCAAATAAATGTGATTTTTTGTTAGAAAATTAAAAAAGAATTAATTTAAGTGAAAAAATTGAGAAGTAATTGAAAATTTGGCGGGAAACTGAACTCCTCTGAATTTTTCATAGGATTACATAAGCAAGATTATTACCATGTATAAATGTGACAGAATAAATAGAACTTAATGAAATATTTACAGAATGTTCATAAAGAAGTATAAAATGAAACTATGGAAAGAATAAGAGGATCCATGGGCAAAAAACTTATAATGCCTTTAAATGGATAAAACCAGAGTAATTCCGAAAATCTGACAGAAATTCTAAAACACGAGGAGCAAACCTCCTTAAGTCGGATAAATTTGTAGTTGGATATCCAATCCTGAAAAGCGACTTTTACAAGTATTTCGGTTTATTGACTTTAATTGCTCTGCTTTGATCTGCACTGAAGAGACATAAGTTGTCGAAATGTGCATATACAGAAACTAAGATAACAGTAACTTCGGTATTTTATTATTGAACATGAATTGAGTACATTTAAGTCTCTCCTCATCTTAATTTTTTGTGGCAGTATTATTCATTTTTTATTTGTGTTGTATTTGACGTAATGTTGTCTCAAGTTGTGTCACATGTGAATGACGTGTTGTTTTAATTTCAACTTTCCCTTCTCTCTTTTTGCTTAGGTATTCAATGGAACTCTGATGTGCCACGAATAAAAATGTAATTTTGATCAAATGAGAGTTTCAAATATTTAGACTTTACGGAAAATTATCAAATATACCTAGGAAATTCAAAGTCGTGCATTATGTTTTCAAAAAAAGAAGGCTATGGTTTCAAGTTTTAGACTATGATGATTTGAACACTTAGCAGAGACAAAACTCTGGGCAACAACCACCATCATGAAAAACAAATCTTAAAAGCTTTGACACAAACAACTTCTAAGAAGCATGAAGTCCTCCCTTTGACACCCCTGTGATAAATTCACGAAAGTTCTCTGTGCAGCAAATTATTTTGGAATTTTGTTGGCCATCCCGTGTCCATGTGAAAACAGGAACATGGATGTACCATTGTTGTAATCGTAACTACTCGGCCATTTAACGGATAAACAAATAGTGCATGTAGCGGAATTTACCGATGTACCTATGGTTGGGCGTTGTCCGACAATAAGCAGTGAAATCCGCTCAAACCGTTGCTAGGGGTCGCCTTGAACTTTCCTTGAGATATGATCAAAGCTGATTGTTGAATGCATCATTGTGACCTAAAGATGAAGAACAGCAATAAAATCGCTGTTCCATTGCTTAAATTACAATGTATTTGAAGAGACTTTGTCTCACGTGCATTAGTTTCATATATTTTCAATGTTAATATATGAATGGTAGTGTATTGAGGTATGAAAAAACATTTGATCAAAGCGCTGAAGGGACACAGATTTTAATATTGGAATGTCCGTACCATGTTTGATAATGTTATATCCAATCAAACCTTTTTGTGATGTAATATCCTAGTAGACAAATAGAGTTGTCATTCCTATTCAGACAAAACTAATATAATTCGTGATCTTTCATAAAATAGAGCAAGCAGTGAAGAAGATGAGTTCAGATGACAAATATAATATTATTTACACATTTGGGAAAATAGAAATTGAACAACAATGGTGCCAAATTACTTTCGTGCTATAAAACCCAAGTTGCATGTGGCACCACGGAGTCAAGTATTCTTATTTCAATATCTTTTAATGAAACTCATTTTACAGCATTGTATTTCACAAACACGCGAATGTTCCCTTCAATTTTGAGATCTTTTTGTTATTACGCTAGGGATATAGGTTTTTTTAGGCTTAAAGACGAACACGTGAAATTGAAATTGATTTGAACGGAAATTAATTTCGTTCTGAGCTTAGAAATTGAGTGACTATTGCTTCCGAAGTAATTGCATTTTAATCCTTATCTGACGAGTAACAAGATAGGATTTATTGAAAAATCAAGATTAGAAAATTCATCAGCTTTCTTTAAAATAATATTTCATAGCAAATATTACATCTTTATGACACAAAATGATGTCCGTTTCAGCCGCTCATTTGATTTACTACAAATAGGCGTACTGGAATGTTTTGTTTATAGGGATATAAAACAGACGAAAATATCAACCTTAACACTGATGTGTCAGAACTATTTTCATTCTCAGCAATAATTTGCTCATGAAGTGCATTGGATTTTGTTAATATTACTTTTAATAGTTGAAATTTATTCCCATCGTATTAATATTTTTCAAGCTTTAATGCTAGACACCGAAAGAACAAATGCAGCACAAAGAAAGCGAATTTCGTTCATTACATATTTCCAAATGTAGTTATCAAACCCCCTAGTTGATCATTTGATTACAATGTAAATTGTGAAAATTAAACAAAATTGCCCAGTTATTTGTACAATGTGTAAATGTTTAAGAGGCTGTCCAAAGGGAAATCAGGCAGATCCTATGTCATGACTGAGGGGGGGCCGGAGGGGGTCTGATCCCGGAATCCCGACTTTATTTTTTCTAAATCCCGAAATCCCGAACAACAAAGAAACTTAAAGACTGATGAAATTCCGATTCCCGGTGAATAAATTTCCCGAAATCCCGGGCTTAAATCATAAAAATCCCGAAATCCCGGGCTTAAAAACATCCAATCCCGACATCCCGAAAAAGGGCCGGCCCCCCCTCATGACTGGCACATGGCAAAATTGATCCTACTGAATTTTTGGTTCCATTCCAAAGCTGAACTTATACAAATTCCCTATTTTCGTAAGCAGGGACCATGCATTAATTTAGCTATTTTTGTAGAAGTTATCTCCCTTCTCGGACGGTGTCACAACAAAGGCGATAGACTGACTAGTGCTGCCCCCTGGCTCACTACGCTTTGCTCTGTTACGCTCAATATATCCGTTAGATTCCACGGATTTGAGATAGACTCGTCAGTCTACAAAGGCGAAACGGAGGGATATCTACATGTTCAATATTTTCGGAATATGCGGAATACCTGACCAAAAAGACAAAACGAAGTTTTGATGGGTTAAAAATGAACTCAGAAAAAATGAAAAACAGCCAATCAAAGATTGCGATCCCCTACTACCCCTTTTTGGACCCCCTCCCCTTGTAAAAAAAGAAAAGTGTTTTTGAAACTATATTAATCATCGTAACTGTAAAACACCAAAAAGATATGGTTGGTAGGTAGAATTCCAAAAAATAATGGGTCTTTGAGAGTTTCAGGAGCTTTACCAAAATTAGAAACAAAGATTTTTGCAACCTGGCTGTTCAAAATCATCATTTTTACTGTAAGGAATTGAAAGAGATATGGTTGCTAGGTAGAATTCCAAAAAGTAATGATTCTTTGATAGTTTCAGGAAATTTACCAAACTCATAATCAAAAATTTTTGCAATCTGACTATGGAAAATGATCACTGATACTATAAGGCATCAAAAAAGATATGGTTGCTAGGTAAAATTCCAAAAAGAAAACGGTCTTTGAGAGTTTCAGAAAATTTACCAAAATTAGAATCAGTCTTTTGCACTCTGATTATTAAAAATGATCTTCACTACTTTAAGGAATTGAAAAAAATATGGATGCTAGGTAGAATTCCAAAAAAGCAGTAGGTCTTTGAGAGTTTCAGGAAATTTACCAAAATTAGAATCAAAGATTTTTGCAATCTGACTATTGAAAATCATCATTGAAACTATAAGGCATAAAAAAGATATGGTTGCTAGGTAAAATTCCAAAAAGTAATTGGTCTTTGAGAGTTTCAGGAAATTTACCAAAATAAGAATCAAAGATTCTTGCTACCTGACAGCTGAAATCCATCCTTATAACTCTAAATAATTGAAAAAGATATGGCTGCTAGGTAGAATTCCAAAAAATAATGGGTCTTTGAGAGTTTCAGGAACTTTACCAAAATTAGAATCAAAGTTTTTTTGCAATCTGACCATTGAAAATGATTATTAAATCTAAAAGGCATCAAAAAAGATATGGTTGCTAGGTAAAATTCCCAAAAATAATGGGTCTGTGAGAGTTTCAGGAAATTTACCAAAATTAGAATCAAAGATTCTTGCAACCTGACAGTTGAAATTCATCCTTATTACTTTAAATAATTGAAAAAAATATGGTTGCTAGGTACAATTCCAAAAAATAATGGATCTTTGAGAGTTTCAGGAACTTTACAAAAATTAGAATCAAAGTTTGAAATCTGACAATTGAAAATGATCATTAAAACTATAAGGCATCAAAAAAGATATGGTTGCTAGGTAAAATTCCAAAAAAATAATTGGTCTTTGAGGGTTTCAGGAAATTTACCAAAATTAGAATCATATTTTTGAAATCCTAGTGTTCATACTAGCTGATGACATTAAAAAGTTGCTTAATTATAAAACTTCATGTTGAAATTTCAAAAATTATTAGTCTTTGACATTTTCAGAAAATTTACCAAATTTGGCACCGGAGTCTGAATTCCAAAAGCTTAGAACGTATTCAAAGAGCAATTCCAATAATTCCTCATGAAAATATAAACCACAAAATCGAAATAATACATAGAGTTCCAGTCGTTGTGACGAATACTTATTGTTTAACATTTTTTGGCCCCTTAAGGGCATGCCCCCAGGGGTCATACCAAAAGTCCGCTATCACCAGTAAATGAGATACATATAATCGAACTTGCATACAAAGTTTCAGCTTCCAAACATGAATACTTCAGAAGATTTCGTTTATAACTGGATATCTCGAAATACATTTTCGCTCATTTTTCCGCCCTGAGGGCAAATTCCAAAATTCCGAAACCTTCGGCACAGACAACTTTTATATTGTTACTTATACCCTTATCACAAGGTTTCTGCGATTTAAGGTGTAAGAGGAGTTCCAGCGGAATAGATTTTTTCGTTTTTTGAACCCCCTAGAGGCCATGCCCTGAGGGGTCATACCAAAGTTCCGACACCCTCTGTGAAGTTGCTACATAATATGTGAGTCGATTCCAGAGTTTCAACTTTCTAGCCCAAATGGCCTTGGAAATTTCTTCAATTATTTGATATCGCGAAAATTCGTTTTCGCCCATAATTTGCCCCTAAGGCGTCTGACCTAAATTAAGAATCCACAGTGCGCTACTTCTAATCATACTCTAACATGGTGCCGAGTTTCAAATTTGTATCTCTTCCATATATACCATTGATGACTCAAAATATGACATTTTGGTTCCTTAACAAAGCAAGTAAATTGTGTACAAAATCAAGGAGTTTCATATTTTAGTGCTTTCTATGTAATTAACAAAATACCGGAGTTACGGTTAATCTATTTTCTGCAAATGCGCATTTCGACAACTTATGTCTCATCAGTGCAGATCAAACCAAAATATCTGGAAGTCCATTAATCGAAAAACATGTTAAAGCTGATAGAGAACAAATAACCAAAAGGATTTAAATAGAAAAGCCAAAATTCAGCTAAGGACAGAGCTATGCATGAGGGAGATACTCCTTAGTTCCTACAAACTTTTGTAAAATTAGATGTTGCAAGTTTCAATAAATCGGTTTTCGGGTCAGCACCGAAGTACTGACTACTGGGTTGGTGAATACCCTCGGGGACTACCAGTCCACCAGCAGAGGCATCGAACCAGTGGTAATAAATAACAAAATACCGAAGTTACTGTTAATTTATTTTCTGCAAATGCGCATTTCGACAACTTATGTCTCATCAGTGCAGATCAAACATTTATTACTTTAAATTCCTTGCCGTAAATTAAAAACCGAACTCAATTTTGGAGGAAACAGCAGTATGCAAAAAGATTTAAAAAAAACAAAATTTGTCATGTGCCAGCCACTGCCTGACTTTTCTATGGATATCCTCTTAATGATTACTTTATTCCCCCGGTACCCCCACGTGGAGCCTCATATACAGGGAAATAATCTCGATTCTTGTTTTTGCTTTTTTTTTTCAGAAATCATCTTGTCTAAAATATAGCGGAAGTTGATGTCGTTGATGTCGGGATTGATGTCATTTTTTGTGGTTATATGTGCAATGTGCAGCACCATTTCGGTTTCGCAATTTCGTATAGAGCAAAAACATTTCCATAAGCAAGTAAGTAATAGAAAAATCAGATTACACTGTGAGTGCCTTGGTTTTGAATGTTGTGTTTTTTTGTTTCTGAACTTTGTGACTGTCAGACGTCGTTGTTTTCTTTGTTCTCGTTTTTGCCATGTCTTTGTAAATGCTACTCCTTTTTTCCTTCGGTAGTGAACGGATTGTTATCAAATTTTAGTATGATGTTTGTTGGCACAAGCTTAAGCCCGGGTTTTTATATACATATTTGTATTTTTTTATATTTATTTTTTTAATTGATACTTTTCATTCTCTGCAGTTGGTCGTCCCCTTAACAAATATTACAACAGTAAAAGTATTTAATATTGATCAAAATGACATATAATGGAAAATATTAATCAATTTATTTGATGTTATTTGTCCATGTTTTTTGCTTGTTTTATCAGATTTTCAATTGTTCTTATATTATTTTAATTACAACGTGATACTACAATGTACATTTTTTTCGTGTCAAATTTAAAGATTTTGTAATTATGAATTTACCTTGTTCAAATACAACGTGAGAAGCAAACGATGTGATCGCTATTTTATTTAAAGTTTGAAGAGCAATTTGATTACTATTTTTATTGAAAAGCTTAAGCATGTAATAGAATTCGTTTATCTATATAGAACACTCGCCCAATATTGACTAAACCAAGGGTTTTCCAATATCAGGATCTATGAAACGCCACTTGAGACAGATGAAATTCTGCGTCAACAACGTATGGGAGTTAGAGATAGGGATTTGTAACCATTGTTAAGAAGTTTTGAAATGATATTGACATGGATCCGGTTAATGACATAACCAAGCACGTGGAAGATATAGCAAAAGGAATCTGAAAAACTGAATTCTAAATACTGCAACATTTCTTGGATAGCTTGAATTATATTTTGAAATTGAATATATTTTCTCATTATGTGTGCAAAATAACAAAATATTTCGCCCTAACCAACTATATTAGAAAGAACTTTGTACAAGTTGCAACACTTGTGTACAACTCTTTTGTAGACATTTGATAATAAATTTTGTTTCAAATAATAAACATATTTTCCGAAAATTCTTACAATAAGTTTTGAGAAAGGAACTCGTTTGTAATTGAAGGCGGAAATGATTGCCTCAAATATCGGAAACCAATCTCCGAAACAGAGGTGTATAGCTCTTCATACGTCAGATTATCTCCGAAACAGAGTTGTATAGCTCTTCCTACGTCAGATAATCTTCGTAAAAGAGGTGTATAGCTCTTCCTACGTCAGATAATATCCGTAACAGAGGTGTATAGCTCTTCATACGTCAGATAATCTCCGAAACAGAGGTATATCACTTTGTACGTCAGATAATCTCCGTAACAGAGGTGCATAGCTCTTCCTACCTCAGAAAATCTCCGAAACAGAGGTGTATAGCTCTTCCTACGTCAGATAATATCCGAAACAGAGGTGCATAGCTCTTCCTACGTCAGATAATACGCCTCTGTTTCGGAGATTGATCAGAAAGATGGTATGACTGAATTACTGATCTATTGAATAAATATAAACCACCAAAAACAAACTTTTCATGAATTTGCAGTATACTTATCATTTCTAGCTCACCTGATACCGAAGGGTCAGTGTGAGCTTTTGCCATCACTTGGCGTCCGTCGTCCGTCCGTCCGTACGTCGTCTGTCCGTTAAACTTTTCACATTTTCATCTTCTCCTCTGAAACCACTGAAGCAAATTCAACCAACCTTTACAGGAATGATGTACTAAAGGTCCTTTACAAAGATTACTCATTTCGTTCCGATCCGATAACAAAAAACATGGCCGCCAGCGCAGAACTTAAGTTCAACATTGGAGCCTAAGGGAAAAATCACATTTTCATCTTCTCCTCTGAAACGACTGAAACAAATTCTACCAAACTTTACAGGAATTATGTACTAAAGGTCCTTTACAAAGATTGCTCAATTCGTTCCGATCTGATAAAAACATGACCGCCAGCGCAGAACTTAGGTTTCACATTGTAGCCTAAGGAAAAAATCACATTTTCATCTTCTCATCTGAAACGACTGAAGCAAATTCAACCAAACTTTACAGGAATGGTGTACTAAAGGTCCTGTACAAAGATCGCTCGTTTTCTTCCAATCCCGGCAAAAAAAACATGGCCGCCAGCACGGAACATAGTTCATCACATTTTCATCTTTTTCTCTGAAACCGCTGAAGCAAATTCAACCAAACTTTACAGGAATGATGTACTAAAGATCCTTTACAAAGGTTACTCATTCCGTTCTGATCAGATGAAAAACCTGGCTGCCAGCACGGAACATAGTTTAACATTGGACCCTATGGGAAAATCACATTTTCATCTTCTCCACCTGAAACCGCTGCATTAAATTTAATCCAACTTTATAGAACTGATATACTAAAGGTCCTTAACAAAGATTGCTCATTTTGTTCTTATTTGACAAAAAACATGGCGGCCAGTACAGAACTTACGTTTTACATTGGACTTTATGGGAAAATCACATTTTCATCATCTTCCCTGAAACTGTTGAAGCAAATTGTGTTGGAATGATGAATAGAACGTCCTTTGCAAAGTTTACTCATGTCAATAAGACAAAAAAAAACACAGGTGCTACTAGAGAACATAGCTAAACATTAGACCTCCATTTGTAAAAAACATCATTTTTGGTCATGCATGGCAGAGAAGTTTTTTGTTAGCTCAGTCTCTGAGCCTCTAGTTTTATGTCAATGTTACCGTAGATGTAAGAAGTTTGCGACTTCATTCTTTTTCTTTTCTACAGAAAAAAAATTGTTTTGAAGAAAACCATCGTATTTCTTAGTGAACTCACAATGATGAAGAAATGATATGGAGTAAATGCACATGAGACAAAGTCTCTACAATTACATGGTTAAAACAAACAAAGGAATAACGCTTTTATTGTTCTTCATCTTGAAGTCACCATGAGGCCTTCAACAATGAGCTTTCCTCATACCTCATAGTAAGTTCAAGACGGCCCCTAGCACCGGTTTGAGTTGTATTCTTTGCTAAATGTCGAACCACGCTACATCCATGTCTTTTCGGGTCATGGATGCAGCATTGTCAACAAAAATTGATTAAACTGGCAAAGTGCTCTTATAATCACTGTCATCCGTTGCCCGAAAAAAGCACTAGTGTCTTAAGCTAGTGGACGATTACAACATATAGACAAACACAGGGCACTCATCACAATGTATGCCTTCAATGTATATCCTTTACAATCCCTGTAAAGCTCGAGAAATTCAAGAAAATTAAGTTTCCAACTCCGCAAGCACAATGAAAAGATGCCGCCATTTTTAGCCCACCTGACCCGTCCGTCCGTCGTCCGCTAACTTTTCACCTCTGAAACCACTGAAGCAAATTCAACCAATCTTTACACGAAAGATGTGATACAGGTCCTTTACAAAGATTGCTTATTTTGTTCCGATCCGATAATAAATATGGCCTCCAACGCGGAACTTAGTTTAACATTGGACCCTATGGGAAAATCACATTTTCATCTTCTTCTCTGAACCACTGAATCAAATTCAACCAAGCTTTACAGGAATGATGTACTAAAGGTCCTTTGTAAGATTGCTCATTTCGTTCCAGTCCGATAAAAAAACATGGCCGCTAGCATGGAACTTATGTTTAACGTTGGACCCGATGGGAAAAATCACATTTTCATCTTCTCCTCTGAAACCACTGAAGCAAATTCAACCAAACTATACAAGACTGATGTACTAAAGATCCTTACCAAAGATTGCTCATTTTGTTCCGATCCGATAAATAAACATGGCCGCCAGCACCGAAAATAGTTCAACATTGGACCCTATGGGAAAATCACATTTTCATCTTCTCCTCTGAAACTGCTGAAGTAAATTTAACAAAACTTTACAGGAATGATGTATTGAAAATCCTTAACAAAGATTGCTCATTTGAATACAATCCAATAAAAAACATGGCTGCCAGCATTGAACATAGTTTAACATTGGAGTCTATGGAAAAATCACATTTTAGCTCACTCTGAGCCTCTAGTCTTAAAATGACAAAACTCTGAAGTGATACAAATCGATTAAATATGAATTATCCTTAACAACGTTTCTCTAGTAACGGTATTTCCAACGTGATTCTTTCTACGCAGAGAACCTATATAATCGCCCAAGGCTAAGGATATAAAATGCATAGCAAGACAATTATATAATTACCTTGGTAAAAGAAAAGAAATCATACTATCCAGTTTTACGGAAGTCCAATCCAATTTAAAACAACGACAGTAGAATACCGAAGGAACAAAGGAGTGGAATTTACAAAAATCGAAGTCCAAAAGGTATGGCAAAAAACGTGAACACAAAAACAATGTGTTAGACAACTACAAAGCATATAAATACAACATTCAAAACTAAGGCACTAGCAGTGTGAACTCGAATGAAATTGAAATTGACATCAGGTGCTCCAGAATGCTAAGCATGTCCTGCTCTGTTAACAGCACCGTCACACTATAAGTGAGTCAATCTAGGATAATGTCAAAATCGGTATAGTAAAATCCTGGAAGACGTGAATCTAGCTTAAAATGTCGCTTTCATTTGGGACACTGACACGTCATATCTTTCAATGATGTTATGGAGTCGGCCATAGAATTTCTTGAGGGATGAAATTAACATAGACTGAACAAATCCCTGACTCAGCAGCTTTTTGGACAGTGTTTTTGCTCTGTTCAAAAATCACTGTACATACTACATGCTCAACTGTGAAATGTACACTTCATAGGCTAGAGAGGTAGGTATTTTGCTGCTTAGAAAGGGAAATTCACAATTGGGAAGTTAAAATCATCACGCTTGTCATAAAGCTCAGATTTCAAACGTCCATCTTCGTTAATATACAAAAAAAATCTGGGTACGAAGCTGAAGTTTATCAGTTGTTTCTTTAATTTCAAGCTCATTTTAATAGTTCTGATGTAAATATCCTTACATTTTGGATTATTAAGAGAAAGTAAATCGTCTGTGTAACGGAAGCTGAAATTAAAGGACTGAGCTAAATGTTTTAGTTTTCTTTGTGTAAGCCCTTGTAAAAACTTGACCTCATACGAGTAGTTCCCATAGGAATCCCTATTGTTTGTCCCCCGAACTCGACAAAAATACTGTCGATCAAAAACTGAAATTTTTATTACGTCAGTCTCAGTGTACTTCTTATTTGAATCAGTGTGATTCATAACAAAATATGTTTTGTCTTTCTCTTCTACTTAAAAGGTGTATCTGCGTTCTCCATGTTTAGTGCAGACACATTGATGTATTAAAGTAAGTGAGAACCGAACCGTCAGTCAAAGAACGAACAATCCATTGACAAAGGCAACATCGGAAACACTAAGAAACAAGGACACCACTTTATTACGAGACAAAAAAGAAAAACGAAGACACACATACAGATGAACAACACGGACCAAATAAAAACCATGGGGCGAGATCTGTATTAAATCTGCAATTACTGTTTTCAGTTTATTGTAGTGCAGGGTTGTATAA